>MQUG01003637.1:0-62241 GCA_007213375.1 Steinernema feltiae | reverse complement strand
CCGAGCGCGGAGATGTGCTCATCGCGCCCCCGATCCAGATCGAAGAAGAGCGCCTGCACCTCCCAATCGAGACTGATGACGAGCGCCCGGCGCCTCCGGCTCAAATTTTAGATGAGCGTCCAGCGCCTCCGCTTGAAGCCGCAGATATGCGCCCTGCTCCTCCAACTGATATGGTAGATGAGCGCCCTGGTCCGTTTTTAGATGGAACATATAATTATATGTTGGAAGATGCACTTCTCGAGGTGATGAACCGCCGCCGGAAGTGAAGCCGCAAGAGGTCTCGTTGTTTCATTTATTTTATGTTGTTTTCTTTTCCTTCTTCCTTAAAAATAAAAGTTTCATCCAATTCTCTCGTTCAAAACAAACCTTTCTGTTTCCGCAATGTCTCTGCTTCTGTTTCTGCTCCCTGAAATTAGCTACAATGAAGTAATGTCATCGATTAATACGGCCTACTTGATCCATTGCATCCTGACTCGACATCGCGGGCTCACGGCAATCAACTCGTTGATGATGATTTCCTTCCCCAGCACCTCCTTTATCGCTAGTTTAGGAACCTGAAATTGGGTTTAGAGATCGGGAAATAAGCCTTCAAAGCGTACCTTCGGGATAGTAGCCACCGCAACGTGATGATTCCTCATGTAGCCGTGATTCTTTCCCAGGCACGCAGTCTGGATGATCTCCGTCTTGTTCCAGCTCTCGTAATCAGTAAGTGCATTTGCGTACCTGAGAGCATTCGAGCAATTCAAACTTCTGCGTGCACATCTCTGCCTTCTTGCTCGGCGAGCGGTCGATTGCCACGTCTTGAAAGATGAACGCATCGCTGTTGCAGCGGTAGCTGCATGCGCTCTGAATTTCGAAGAAATGATTTTGAAACAGAGTGTTATCCGGGTTTGAATACGGAACATTGCAAGCAAGATGTATTCTGCGAGAGAAATTCCGAAAATCGAGTGATTTCGAAACTCGCGCGTTGATTCCCGAGGCGAAAGAAAATTGCAGAAACATTGCATCATCTGTGAGGGGCGCTTCTGCTGGCTGGTGGATGTGAACTCATGTTTTCTCATACGATGTTGCGTGATTTGGTTAGTTTCAGAAATCATGGAGCCTGGCATTTCATCGTCACCGCCTATAGCGCCTCCTCCTCTTCTTGAAGACACTCCGATGATGAACGGAATGCAGATGGACATTGTGAGGCTTGCAGTTCGGATGATTCGGGACGTAATGTCGAGACTCGAACACACCGAAGGGATCACCGCCGACTTAAGCGCTCGAGTCATTCTTCTCCTCAAGGTTAGTTTTGATAATGTGTGCCCTCCCACGTTCGCGAACGATATTCCCAAACTAGTAGTCTCTTTCTGTGGTCATTTCAGGCCGCGTTTATTCCATCGCCAACGAAACGTTGGCATGAAATTGTTATTTTTTAAATATTCATGTTCGACTGCTTGCTCGAAGGACTATCGCCAGCGAGCTCAAATGGGCTTGGTGAAGTTTGAGAACGTATTGCATTTGGTAAGGAATATCGTCAAAATTTCTATGAACGGTGAGCGAGGTCAACACTTTTTGGGATCGGCTTTTCGCAAGACTAGAAAATAAAGCGTTACGGTGCTCGTATGATAGAATTTTAAGCGACAAATGTCATTTTTTTCTTTGTTCATCAGTTTTGTGGGCTGTTGACAAAATCCAGCGTTTTATAGGCTAGCTGAATGCGTCATTCTGTGAACGAGGCACACACATTACTTTATCGTTTTGTTTCAGATGGTAATTTGTGAAGTGATAACGCCGGAGGAATTTGCCCAGCAGTTTGAGTTGAATCTTGTCCATCATATAATATCAACAGCATACGGATGCCAACTGCTCAAAGCAGCGCTACCAATCATGCGCCATCATATGCTACGGACGGATTTGATTGTCGACCAGCAGATCCTGAACGACGAACTCGGTGTTTATATCACGAACCCTTTGGTTGCATCGGCGAGGTGGATTTTCGGTGTCGGTCTGCTCGAGGAGAGGCTCAAATTGGGAGATTGCGTCATCAGCGCGATGACGTGTGCATGGTAATTTCTTTGTTTTCCTCTCGAAATGCAGTCATGTTGTGTAGGAATAGTCAAGGCGTGAACGGATGTTCCTTCGGTCGTAGACCTCGGTCTCCAGATATGGATCTTATCGAATGCTTCGAGCTTTTCAAGAGTCTGCTCGCCTGTGTCAATCATTTTTTCTCCTCTATGCTTCTCAAACAAGCAACCAACATTGTCTGTCAAATGAAGGTAGGACTTGTTCTTAATGTCCACCCTTATAGCTCTAGATTTAGTGTTTAATTCTCGGCATCACGGAATGTCAAACATTCCTGCTCGCTCTTCAACCTGTATGTAGACGCTTTGCTAATTACTGTCCAGGAATTGCATTAGGACTGAATCTGCCCTTCCTCAAGGCGACTTTGCCTGTTTTACGCGAAACTATGGAACTGAACGACCTGGGAATCGATGGCTTTAACCTCAATAGGGAACTTGGTATCCTTGTTCACCATCCTGGAGGACTAGCCTGGTCGACTATTCCAGTGACGCATGGAGCTACCGAGGTCCGCTTATGCATCGAACAGTTAGTGTTAGAGCAGTTCCGGGAAGTGAAGTAAGTCCATATTTATATCATTTGCTCTAGCTAATTGTTTCATAGAGCAACGAAGATGGTCGCTTCAGTTCCACTCCAAGCGAAACAGCGATACAAGGTCAAGAGTCCACTGAAGGTATTAAGCTCAGATCGAATCCTTCGGAGCATGAAACGCTATCGGTCAGGGTCAGAATGTGTATAGGATGGGGAGGCATTGTAATTAAGAAGTCACCGAAAATAAATATTATAACCGCCTTTTTATATATGTTTAGAGACGTTTTCATAGATTTTGGTCATCGAAAACTCGCCAGGACGGGCGGTAGAGAATTCCAATCGCTTGAATTTCGAAAATCAGCGGACGTGCGACCGTAGCCGAACTGATGAACTTTTCGCTTTCTTCCATTGCGGAGTCTCCACGCGATTATTTGCATTACGGTAGGTTGTTTCGCAATAGGCGCGGATGGCCTAAATAAAATAGGATTGAAGACAGTCGCTGCTCGTCGCTTTTCAATTTTGTTGTGTTGCGTTGCTCACTGTTTGAATCATGATTTTGTATGTTGTTTCACTAGCGGTGTTTAGATTTTCGTGGTTTTGATTGTTGACTAGGTGGTGTGGGGGTTAACCGAGTTGATTTTGCGAAGAATGTTTATGTGAGCTGTTCAGGTACAAAGTAGTTTTTTGTGGTATAGTCAAAAATGTTGATATGTTGTCTGTTATTCGGTGTCATATATTATGTTTTTTTCCGTGTTACTGCATTCTGTTGTGTTTCGTGGTAATTGGGCGTGTATTAGCGATATATTTCCGAAACCATTTTCAATCTGCATTTTCCTGCAGGTACAAAATGAGCCACAGAAAATTTTCTGCTCCCCGCCATGGCTCCATGGCCTTCGCTCCCCGCAAGCGAGCCCGCCGTTTCCGTGGTAAGGTCAAGTCGTTCCCCAAGGATGACCCTAGCAAGCCCGTGCATCTTACCGCCTTCATTGGCTTCAAGGCTGGCATGAGCCACATCCTCCGCGATGTCGACAAGCCGGGCAGCAAGCTCAACAAGAAGGAGATCGTCGAGGCTGTCACCATCTTCGAGGCCCCTCCCATGGTCGTCGTTGGTGTCGTCGGATACATCGAGACCCCCAAGGGACTCCGCGCCTTCAAGACCGTCTTCGCTGAGCATCTTAGCGATGACTGCCGCCGTCGATTCTACAAGAACTGGTACGTTTTCCATTACGTTTTGTCGGTTGTCGAGCGAAAATTACAAACGCGCTTGCAGTGCTTTATTAGCACTTGCGCTTCCTTGTACTCTCCTCTGTGCTATTGCGTGCATACGAGTAGTGCTTGGGAGACTTCTGATAGCCTTCCGCTGTCCTCGTGACATGAAGGAATGGAATTCGGTGGGCTATCGGAGCGTAGGTGTCGCTTAAGACACTTTTGATCCGACGTCCATAAATGAATTCTCTATGCAGGTACAAGAGCAAGAGAAAGGCCTTCACCAAGAACGCCAAGAAGTGGCAAGACGCGGACGGCAAAAAGTCCATCGAAGAGGATCTTAACAAGATCAAGAAGTACTGCACCATCGTTCGTGTCATCGCCCACACTCAGGTTGGTTGAACTCCCTTCGAATTCTCGTTTTACGGAGCCTTTTGCAGATGCGCGTTATGCGTCATCGCCAGCGCAAGGCCCACATCATGGAGATCCAAGTCAACGGTGGAAACGTCTCCGACAAGGTCAACTGGGCTCGCGAGCACTTCGAGAAGCAGATCCCCATTGACAGCGTCTTCGCTCAGGACGAGATGATCGACACCATCGGTGTTACCAAGGGTCGCGGTTACAAGGGTGTCACCAGCCGTTGGCACACCAAGAAGCTACCTCGTAAGACTCACAGAGGTCTCCGCAAGGTAAGAGTTCTTTCTTTTTTTTAAATCTAGACTATGATGAGATTAACCCATTGAAAGTAGTGGACGTAATTGTTTTGACGAAATTTTAAACTCTGAGTCTTACTTTTTTTAAATTTGCTTGCGTCAACCATTATTGTGACGTTGCTTTGCATTAGTTTCATATTACCTAAATTCAGGTCGCTTGTATTGGTGCCTGGCATCCGTCTCGTGTCCAGTTCACGGTTGCTCGTGCTGGTCAGAAGGGCTTCCACCACCGTACCGAGATGAACAAGAAGATCTACCGCGTCGGAAAATCTTGCCGTACCCCCGAGGGAAAGAGCAACGGATCTACCGACTACGATATCTCCGAAAAGACCATCAACCCCATGGTATGTTTGCGAGTAACTCAGTTACCAGTACACTGATGAAAAAAGATGGCAATTCTGACTCAGTGACGATTGTTCGTTTCTGAGTACTTTCATCAAACCGTTCTCTTCCACTATTACTGTAAACGTTTTCTTTAGGGTGGCTTCCCCCACTACGGTATGGTCAACCAAGACTTCGTCATGATCCGTGGTAACTGCATTGGACCCAAGGGACGTCCCATCACCCTCCGCAAGTCACTCATCACCCAAACCAAGCGCTTCGCCTTCGAGAAGATCAACCTTAAATGGATCGACACCAGTTCCAAATACGGACACGGTCGCTTCCAGTCCAGCGCTGAAAAGAAGGCTTTCATGGGAAAACTTAAGAAGGACTTCATCGCCGAAGAGGAAGCCAAGGTCGCCGTTGCCAAATAAGCAAATTCATTGTTTTGTTATTGTTGATAACATAAAAGTTGTTTTCTTTGGTCACTTTTGTGTTTCTTCAAAGGGCACTCACAGAGAACGCATGTGAAAATCGTCCTGTGAAGTCGGAAGTGTCCTCGTCTGTTGTCTTCTGTCTTCTTTCAGCTTGAGTGAACGGACAATTATGAGTGAATTATTTTGGCGCCCTTTTGGCATTGCTTTTTCCCATATGCTGACTCAAACTGGTGGTACGTCTCTTTCAACATACGGTCTTTCATCGTGGCTGAAGTGGTTGGTGCTTTTTCGTGTTTCTGTAAACGTTCGGTTCTGAGTTATGGGTTTGATTGAAGAAGCGCCGATGGATGTTTCGAACGTACTGCCCGCGCACGCCATTGTGTCGACAGATCAACGCGACTTCGAAGGTGCGCAACAACAAAGCCGAATTGGGTCTCTTACTAGCAGAGTCAATACATCCAACTTCATCGTCGCTCCAAGGCCGACAGGGACGACGTGATCAACCGCGAGCAAAGCCAGACGGCCTGCTCCATCAGTTCACTTGTCACCACCGTCGCCAAAGACGAGAACACCTGCCACGTCGTTTGGGGATACGGTCGTCGTTAACTTGCGGTGGTGATCAAGCAACTCATGTCAGCGTTATATACGAAAGTCTAACACCAACACCAACACAAAGACCAGCACAAAAGTCCTGAAAACCAGGCAATTTTATCAACAAAAACTTGGGAACAACAATAACAATCAACAGTGAACACACGTAACAACCGATAGATCCTACTTCGTCTTCGTATAAAGATGCTTCATCTTGTCGTACTTTGTACGATCGGTCGCACTGACAGAGGGTCGGATCTCTGCCATGGCGACCTCAAAATGTTTCGTTCCGACAGAGGTGACGTTGGAATTCACTGTTGCCAAACGCTCCTTTAAGGCGACCACACTAGCTTCGTGGATTAGGGCAGTTAAATCAGCACCACTAAACACCCGTGAATTTAAATTGGGTTTGAAATATCAAGTCTTACGTGTAGTAATCTAATTCAGACCGTGCGGCAAACTCTTCAAATGAGAACTCAGGTGATATGGGCGGTTTGGTACCGTTCTTTGTGGTCTTTCGCATGATGTCAGCGCGATCTGCAGCGTTCGGAAAATCAACGAAGAGAATCTTGTCCAAGCGACCTGGGCGCAGTATTGCGGGGTCGACGATATCGGGTCTGTTTGTAGCGCCAATCATGTAGACCTGCTTGCGTCCTTCAATTCCGTCCATCTCTGTCAACAGCTGGTTAACCAGACGTGCACCCCCAGAGCTCTCATTTCCCGAACGTTTCGGGCAAAGAGCGTCGATTTCGTCAAAGAAGATAACGCAAGGAGATGAATCCCTCGCACGTTGGAAAACCGTTCGAACTGCGCGTTCGCTCTCTCCGACATACTGTAATCAGACTCGTTAGATACGTCAAATTACAACAGAACCCACCATGCTAAGCAGTTCTGGCCCTTTCACACTGATAAAGTTCATTCCGGTCTCGTTGGCTACCGCCTTCGCCAGCAATGTCTTACCACAGCCCGGGGGTCCGCACAGAAGAATACCTTGAGGTTTCGTGCTGATGGAGAGCACAGCAAAATCCTCTGGCCTTTTGATGGGAAACTAAAACAACAATTAATACAAACATAGCAGCCACAGCATTACCAGGATAGACCACTCCAGCTCACTACGAACGTCACTTAAAGCTCCAATTTCGTCCCACGTTACGTCGGGTACTGTAGCGAAACCTTCGCGTTTGGCAGAAGGGTGAACAATGGAGAGAGCGCTTTCGAAATCTGCTACGGTAACAAAGAGATTTTCGACTTTGCCGCTATCAAGTTCTTCGTCCGAATTCAACCAAGTGACCATGCGATTCAACTCTTCGCAAGTTTCTTCGAAAGTCATACGCCTACGGTTGGAACTCGATGGGATTACGATCGTCTCGAAAATCCTGAGAAGCTTTTTAAAAGATCATCAAAGGAAATATTTCTTACCTATTGACAGCACACATCGAGGCCTCTCGTGCTAGAGCTCTCAGATCAGCCCCGACGTATCCTGGGGATAAGCGCGCAATATTTCTCATCACGACGGTTTCGTCGATTCTCAATCCTCTACAAACAATCTCCAAGATCTCAGTACGAGCGCGTTCGTCGGGAATTCCAAGAGCGATTTCTTTGTCGAAGCGACCCGCACGGCGTAGAGCTGTATCTATAGCTTCAGGCCGATTTGTAGTTCCAATCACCAACACGTACTGCTTTCCGGCCTTCTTTTCTTTCTCCTCTTTGGTCGGCCCGGCTACGGAAACACCGCCGTCCTTATCGAATCGCAATTCTACCTTGTCGTCGTCTTTTACAGGAGAACTCAGATCTAGAAGATAAAGCCATTTAAAATTAGAAAGAGGCCAACCAACCGTCAAGAGAGGAGAGAAGCTGTGTGACAATGCGACGCTCCATCTCACGAGTCGCATTCTCCCTCTTCGGGGCGATCGCGTCGATCTCATCAAGCAGCAGAACACAAGGCGCTTCTTCCACAGCGCGGGAGAACAGCGCACGGATCTTCTCTTCTGACTCACCAGAAACTCCGGAAACGAGCTCGGTCGTGGCAACCTTGATCAACGGAATTTCCAGCTCGCCAGAAACAGCTTGAGCGAACAGCGATTTGCCGCATCCTGGAGGTCCGTGAAGGAGGAGTCCTGTGGGCGGAATGACTCCCAATTTTTCGTGAAGCTCAGGATGTTTGAGATGCATCGACAATCGGCAGACTTCCAAGAACTGCGACTGACATCCTCCCAAGTCGGCGAATTTGATTTTCGGGACGTTCACTTCAACGGAGATGAGTGGCACACTTGCTAGTCCTCGAGCTTTCAGTGGTCCCTGCGAACTGGACGCGTTATCAGCTGACTTCTTCTTTTTCGTAGACTTTGTTTCAGCATCATGTTTCGCTGTTTCTGCACTCTGGGGCTTGTTCTTCGCGTATAAGGAGCGGATCGACTTGTTCACTGTGTTCGTTTTCTGCAGATCATTCATTTCAAATTCTGAAAATTCAAAAATAGAATTTACCGGATATACAGGCTCGACGTCGTCGTCTGCGTCCATATCCGAACCGTCGTCGAGAACGATCTCGTCAGGGTCAGGCCTGAAATTCGCACCTTCAAACACGGCTAAAAATTCTAAATTCTCACTTTTCCAGTTCCGCTCCCTTGCGTTTCCGTGAATTTTGCTGCGAGCTCTGGGTGTTCACAATGGACTCTATCATCTTCACGAAAGGCTGTTTTTTCTGCCTCGAATATTCCCTAAAGCATTCCTAGAATCGAACTAGACAGAGCCACGCTTACGGGTATCGCTGCTGCAGGAGGAAAGCAATCTCGTCGGAGTCGTAGCCTCCTTTTGGTTGGTCACTCAAAATATCCGCTATTCTGCTTTGTAGTTTAGGGTCTCTTGACATACCGAGCTTTCCCATCTAGCAAAACATGACTATAGGACAGAATAAAGCACACGTTCAGATAATTCTCGGTTAGAAACCAGTGAAAATGTGAATTAAACGAAATAAAACTCTGTACAACAACAAAAAACAATAACAATTAGATCATCAAATCGTCGTCAGGATCGCTATCGTCGAGGTCGTCTTCATCGTCAGGGGTGTAGATGATCTGTCCACCTGCTCGGATCTTCTTTCCTTGAGCTATATTCAAACCTACCAAGCCTGAAATTTTTAAAATTGATAATACAAGCCTCCAATCCACAGGCAGAAATCATTTACCTTCAACTTTCTGTGCCTCCATGTACGGCAGATTAACCTTCTGTTTTGCCGCCATCTCGCTGGCCTTGAGCTTCAGACCCATATTGAAGGAAACGTTTGGTATCTGAGGATCCTGTCCATTTTCTGCTTCAATTCTCGCTACGTGCTCTTCGATTGTCTTCGGCAAAACCTTCGACGCCTTCAGATTCAAATTCTCGTCTATTTCGAATGTTTCTGTCTGCAAGTCAAGCCTAAGCGCAGTTCAACTCGTTTCGCTCACCGTTTGGACCCGTTTTCCATTCTTCTGAAAGCACGAGGAATGACAAACAATTGATTCTGGGTCGTCTAAACTGGGCTTCACTTCGAGAATCGCATCGACAATGGAATTGAGACTTCTCTCCGATGAGAACGTGCGGCAAATGACGGGAAAATCGCCTGAAAGGCTAGGAATCTTAAACAAATCTTAAATTCCAGCGCACATACGATCCTTGATGTCTTCTAGGAATCTCGCGGTCTTGTTTACACCCCAAACCGACAACAAATGATCCAACGAGTCGAACGCAACTATGCTTCGTTTGTCCGTCCGTCTGTCGAGCAGCGCGCTCAGATGCTCAGCATCGATTTTCTCATTGAAACATTCCACGAAATCGATCCTGAACAACGTGTAAGTCAGCAAAGTCAGCTTCTCCGTTACCCGGAAGCTAACGCGGAGCCAAATTCACGTGTTAGATCCTTCTCCAAGCACGTAAAGAGCAAAACGACGACCTTCGGGTACTTTGCGACCGCCTTCTTCAGAAAACTGGCCCACAGCGCTTCGCCGGACGCATCTTCGCTCTCGCGAATCAACAAGGAACGTTCCAAAGACACGTGCTGCATAGCTGGAATTTCGAATTTGATGAATTCGCCGCTGACCATTCTTCGATTGTTAAATATTTCATCCATTAATCGTGTCAGGATTGCAAGGGGAACTTGAATTTGATCACGACAACAATTTATCACGTAAACACCATAAAACAATCAAATAGATTAGTACATCGATACTCAGATCTAACGAAAATCATTGCGTTACTGGGCTGGCACTTCGCCATTTGCCTCAGATTCCGCTGTGGGCTGCTCATCGGTCTCCATGGCTTCAACCTCCTCATCTTCAGCTTCAGCAGGCTTCTCTTCGGTGGGCTTTTCCGCTGATTCCTCCACTGGAGCATCAATTTTGCTGGATTCTGCTTCTGGCTCAGCTGTTGCTGACGATGAGGTAGAGGGACCGGGCTCATCGGAAGTGCTAGGAGCGCAATCCATAGCCTCCTCTTCCTTCTCCTCCTTCTTCACATCGGCTTCCTTCTTATCGCCCTCACTGGCTGCAGATGCGGCCTTCTCACTCTCCTCTTTCTTGACCTCGGAAGTCTCAGCTTCAGGTTTCACTTCCTTCTTTGGCTGAGGCTCGCTCGTTTCGCCATTTTCTAAACAGATGCTGTTCAAAACGTTCATCAAACAGGAGTACTTACCATGCGCGATAGTGTCCTTCATAGAGTTGCTTCCAGAGGAGAGGGCGGCGAACTTAGGCTGGATACCAGTAAGTTGCTGATTGAGTGTTGTCGTGACGAAGGGACCCGGAGGCGGCAACGGACTCTTGCCAGCAACAGCTTCGGCGTCCTTCGTCGTAAGTCGGCTCAGAATGGATCGCTCGGTCATGCTAAGACGCTCGGTGACAGGTCGGAGGCGAGCCAATGTGGCTGGCAGACGAGAAACGTCAGCCTTCATGTCAGAGAGGAGCTCCTCAAGTTGATTTAACACTGAAACAACCAGTTTAGAATCAGTTTCCATATAACTATAATTACCTTTGTGCAAAACGGCATGGGCGGATTTGTCTCCAGCCATCGACTCTTTGCTGAGATTGTGATGAGATTCAGCCAAGTTTTCGACTTCGGAGAAGCGTTCGTTGAGCTGAGAAGCTCCACCATCGTCGCCCTGCTGCTGAACGTTGAGATAAGCGGCCCTTCTCAACTGCTCCTCAATGATCAGCGCTTGTTCCAAAAGTTTGAATCTTCTCTGCAGGAACTTATTCTTGATCTCAAGGAAATTGCCCTTTCCTTGCTCCGTTTTGAAAGGCTCGTTGATAATGGCGAAGCGAGAGTCGTTCTGGATATCCTGGTAGCGACTGTAGCCGTAGGTGACGATTCCTGCCAACAGCCAGTAGTCGTGTCGGCGGTGCCAGATTTCGTACTCATTGCCGGGAACAGCAGCCTTCTCTTCGTTCAGCCATAACGTGTGGAGTTCAGTGAAACCGCCATCGGCAATGTTGAACTTGAAAGGAGGTCGCGATGCTTTCTCCTTCTCCTTTTCACCCTCCTTTTCACCATCGACCTTCATCTCTTCAGCGGCGGCCGCTTCTTCAGGCTTCTGCTCGCCCTCGGTGATCTCAGAAGATGTCGTGGCTGGAGTTCCTTCCTTGCTCATAGATGAAGCCTTCGAAGAAGCTGCCAAAGCCAGCGCTTGCTCGTGAATCTCGGGAACCGACCAATCTCCATTGACAGTATCGAATTCCTGGACCTTCTTGCGAATCAGAGCCATGATGCCAATGCGAGTGAGGACGTGCTGGCGGTTCATGCCTTCACGGGGAACGCCGTCGTTGAAAGCCTCCTGAGAGTCAGCTCCAGGTTCGCACAAGTGACGCATGAAGAGCGAAGTGTAGGCCTTGAAGGCGCGCTCCGACTTTCCTTTGAGATCACGGACCAACCACTGTGTTTGATAGGCGTCCTGAGGAGGCATTCCCCAGCGCATAACCGCGTTGTAGAAGGCGCGGCGTTGACGCGAATTGAATCCGAGGACTTCCAACTGACCGTTGACGCGAGCGAGGAGAGGAGGCAACTTCTCATCAGTGCGGTCTCCCTTGCGTCTGCGTCTTTCACCTCCCGGAGTAGGCGCATCGAATTCGTCGTCGCTGCGTTCGGCTCCAGACATTCCAGACTCGCCGGAGTAAGAATCCGAATACTCTTGGTCCTTGTCGTTGCTCGGAGCTCCTTGCGTTCCCCAGTCTTGCTGCATATTCTCAGAAGCGTAGTTGACTTGCTTGCGAACACGTTTTCCTTTTCCGAGTTTCTGCTGCTGAGTCTCCTGGTCCTGTTCGTAGTGATGACGAAGAAGCTTCTCCCAGTAGTCAGGATCGGTCTCCTGTGCACTCTCCTTGACAATTTCAATCTCATCGGGCTCCTCTTCCTCCTCATCAGCTTCACGAGTGGTGTACTGAGCAACCTTGAACGAGCTGAGATACTCGTTGGTCCAGTGCTTGTCTTGTCCTTCTCCTCCTCCCTCGGCTGGGGTTTCCTTCTTCTCAGGCTCGCCAGCAGTACGATCGAGAAGAGCGGAAACGGCGCCATCATCCCAAACGATTTCATGCTCGTTGGCTTTCTTCTCGCCATCCGCACCTTCGCCTTCTGCAGCCGCCAACTCGTCTTTGAAGAGTTCCTCGGTACCCCAGCGAAGCACATCGTCCAGCTCGTTCTTTGTCATCGAGGGTCCCTTTTGGCCAATACCGGCGCGGACGACCAAGTGAGTCAGCAACATCTTCTTCTTGGCAACGGAGGTGATTCGTTCTTCAACTGAGTTACGGGTGACGAAACGGTAGATCATGACACGATTCTTCTGGCCGAGACGATGGGCGCGAGAGAAGGCTTGGATATCGTTATGAGGATTCCAATCGGAGTCATAGATGACGACGGTATCGGCAGTGGCCAAATTGATTCCCAGACCTCCAGCACGCGTGGAGAGCAGGAAGACAAACTGCTGAGCACCAGGAGCTGAAAATACCACATTAGGCGAGCTCTTTCAAATGGATAAATATGAAGAAATTTTAGAGTTCGTCTCAGCTTCGCCTTTTAGAATCATGTTGATAACAAAAAGAATTTGTACCAATACGCCTTTAGACATAACATGAGCGACAGCCGAAGCTATGATGCTACATCTCTAAAAGTAAAGGAAATGATTTTCGATTTCTCCTAGTGAACCGAAAGTGAATGTTCAACTTTGTTTCACATTTAAATAGGAATCCATCGTTTTGGGTATGTTCAAAATACCTCAATTTCATAGTAGGGTTTACATCATCGACGAATTTAAAGTTGAAAATCTGGATAAAATAAAGCGAAAACATACCGTTGAATCTATCGATAGCATCCTGACGACACTGACCAGTGATAGAGCCGTCAATACGCTCGTACTTGTATCCCTCGTTCTCGCAGAAATCTTCCAAGATATCCAACATCTTGGTCATCTGAGAGAAGATGAGAACACGATGTCCTCCCTCGCGCAGCTCGGCCAACATCTTTTGGAGAAGAACAAACTTTCCGCAAGCTTTTACAAGGCCGTTTCCCTCGTACATTCCATTCTTGTGCTTTGGAGCCTCATCACTAGCCTTCGGGAATAGGTAAGGATGGTTGCAACACTTCTTGAGATCCATAATAATGTTTAGAAGAGACATCTGCGATCCGCCGTTCTTGACGTGAAGGACATCAAAGTTACGGGTGAGGATAGCTTTGTAGTACTTCTTTTGGAGAGGACTGAGATCAATACGGACAATAAGTTCGGATTTGGTCGGCATGCCGGTAAGCACATCAGCCTTGAGACGGCGCAGCATGTGAGGTCCCAGAAGGCTGTGCAACTTTTGGATTTGATCCTCCTTTGAGATCTCGGCGAATTCTCGAGTGAACAATTCGAGATCACTGAAATGAAGATTGAAACTGGTATTCAGAGTAAAGTTGCTTACTTGAAACGCTCGGCACTCAAGAAGTTCAGCAAATGGAAGAGTTCTTCCAAGTTGTTCTGGAGAGGAGTACCGGTAAGGAGGAGCCGGTAACCAATGCGGAAATCGCGCAGAGTACGGAAGAACAAAGACTGGTTATTCTTCAAACGATGAGCTTCGTCGACAACAAGGGCGGCCCAATCGATTGAAGAGAGGATCGCCTTATCAATATTGATCAACTCGTAAGAGGTCAGAAGAACGTGGAATTTGATTCCCTGGTCGGACTTCATCTTTTGTGCACGAGGACCACCTTTCACGGCGCCTTCCAAGAAAGAGAATTCGTGTTCACTATAAATCAAAGTATAAGTAACCGCCAAAAATCAATAACGAACTTACCGAATGACAGTACGAGAGTCCTTGTCACCAACATAGGTAACAACGTAGAAGTCGGGACACCAGAATTCAGCTTCACGCTCCCAGTTGATAAGTGTGGAGAGCGGGGCGGCAATCAGGAACGGGCCTTTGGTATGTCCTTCCTTCATCAGGGTGTACAAGAACGACAGCGATTGGACCGTTTTTCCGAGACCCATCTCATCGGCAAGAATAGCGTCGGTTCCTTGACTCCAGCAATGGCGAAGCCAATTGATACCCTCGAGCTGATATGGATGGAGACTTCCTCCGGTTTCGTCGATGTAATCGGGCTGCGCCTCGTACTTCTTGCGAAGGTCGATCAACTTTCCGTCCTTCTTCTTCTTCTTGATACTTCTTTCCCGCTCCTCCTCATCTGGAACTGGTTTCTTTAGCGCAGCGATCTTCTTGGCGATAGGCTTGGGAATCTGCTCGCCAAGCATACGCTCACGATGAGACCAGTACTTCATGATCGCGTCCTCCATGAGAGGGATTTCGAAATCATCGCGCTCCCATGTAGCTTGGTCATAAGTCAACTCGCGCCACTTGACCAAATAGTCGAACGACGACTTCGAGTAGGAGACGTGGTTGATGATTCTGTGCACTTGCATCCATTCGGGTTTGACTCCGTAACGGTAGAACTTCTCCTCGAGGTTATGGGGATCGTCCTCCTTCTCTTTACCCTCGATTTTGCCGGTCTCCATGTCCTCGTGGCTGCCATCGTCAACCTCTGGGGGCACTTCGGGATCCATCTTGCGCCAGTACATGCGCAACTGCTGCGGAAAGTAGACATCCATCTTCATCTCGGAAACCCACGAGCAATGCCAGTAGCTCATGTATCTCCACTTGATGAAGAATTCGCGTTCCTTACGAGGAGGAAGCTTCGTTGGTGGGCGAAGCATCCGGCGTTGGCGTTGCTCGTCCGTGAGCTGATCTGTGTTCGTAGACTCGGCGCTGTCAGGTGGCGAAGCTTCCGACGATTCTGTAGAATCAAATGGCTCAGGAAGGGCGATTTCAATCCACCGCCAAGACAGAATCTTCTCTGGCTTGTTCGCCGGCTCGTCTAGATTGCAACGAGGGCAAGTCCAGTCGCCATCGGGAATTTCGTCAAGCGGAGGATTCATACAGTAAGCGTGGAAGGATGACGGACAGTTGCTGCAGTACAGCAGATGACCGACGTCCTTGCACACGCGACAGTACTCCAAGTTGTTGCCTTTCTTGGTTTCTTCCACTTGAGAAGTGGTGTCCGCGTTATCGCAGTGCGGGCAGCTCCAATCACCCTCTGGAGGTTCTTCGGCATCGGCATCGAAGCAAACAAGATGGTATGCGCGAGGGCAAGTATCACAGAGAATGATCTCTCCGCCTTGCTGGCAGACTTCACAATAGTCTTGATGTTCCTGAATTTAAACGTTGTACTTTGTACAAAAGAAGATTTACAAACTACCTCCACTTCCTCCCCTTCATCGCGTCGGCGCTTGGGTGCCTTCTTGGCAACAGCGATAGCGTCAGCCTTCTTCTTCTTGGCCTTCTCAGCGGCGCGAGCGAGTCTTTTCTCCTCCTTGTCACGCTCTTCCTCCACGATTCGCTCATCGTTCGCTCTGAGCAAAGCCTCAAACTCCTCATCATCGCTCTCGTCCATTTCATCGTTCTTCCGCTTTTTGCGGCCACTGATACGAATCTTGATCGGAGCGACGGTCTTCTCTTTGCCCGATGATCGCGTCACCTTCTTCGGCACAGCAGGCTGACGACCTTCGGCGACCATCTGCTCTTGGAACTCGCGGAACTTGACCGTGACAATCTGCTGAAGCTTCGAGGAGCTGAGTTTAGGATTCGCCGCTTGGAGTTCAGATCGGAATCGGGATGAGAATTGCTTCAGATTTCCAATTTGAGTAAAGCAGTCATCGTCATAGTCGAGCTGCACGTCCTCTACTCCCATCGCTTCGCACAGATCAGCGCTGGAGCACGTATTGGGATCGAGATCTTTCTTCTTAGACTTTTTGGATTTCTTCGATTTGGACGATTTTTTCGACTTTTTGGGTTTCACTGGTGCCTCTTCTTCTTCGTCGTCATCGTTTGAAACAGCAGTGTCACCCTCTTCGTCGTCTTCCACGGAATCGTCGTTCTCACCAGCGGTCGAATAGTCGTTATCGCCGGTCATCGATTCGTCTTCGACTTGTTCTAAATCCAAACAATTGATTCAGTGAACAATTTCCCAAACTCCTACCTTCACCCTCTTCTTCATTATCGTAATCCTCGCCCATCTCGACGTCTTCGTTATGAGCAGCGGCCATCTTGGAATTCGGTTTGTGCTGCTGAAATGAACGATGCGGTCACACAGAGGTCCTCGTCACCACGTACAACAATCACAGGCTCGGGTCGACAAGAAAACGTAGTTTTTTAGAGCATTATTGATTCGCGGCGGCGCGGTGACGTCACACACCGAGACGACCAACACAACGGAGGGCTAAAATTACCGCAAATTTGCACATCCGCGCGCACGCGCGTTAGGAGCCGCGACGGCGAGGCCTACTTCAGCCGCCTCAACCAACCAACCGCCTAATGGCACGCAAACAGGGAACAGCGAGCTACACTTGACCAGTAACCCTAAAACCAGTATCTCTGGACAAAACGGTCATGGCAGAGCTGCAGGAGGAAATGCGCAAAGACAGGAACGAACGGCGGTGGTGAGAGGCGAAGACAGTACATAAATGAACTCTCAATGATGTATGAACGCGGTGAACACAACTGCGAACGTTGAAAGTGCAAAAAATCAGTCATGGCATCGGTCTTGCGTACATAAAATCGATACTCCCTGTGTCTACAGCCCCGAGCCGGAGCGGCTAAGATAATGGACACGTCCGACTCGCTCGGCAGATAGTCCGCGCGCTTTGCCGCGCCTTAAATGCGCCCAATTGAAGGTTAAAATGGCGTCGCTTCGAGTGAAAATCGATGCAAAGTGTACCTTACGGAAGTAATGCGACAAAAAATCACCGGAAAACACGCGGATACGAGTCAGCATGATAACGCGCGTCCGTCTTTCGCGATCTGTTCGAGTCGAGAAACGGACAGTTTAACCTTGATTTCCATCTACGTGACAACGTAGCTTGACCTCAAAGGAATATAAACAACGCCGGATTTTCACTGCATGTACTACGGTAATCCCTCAAAATCTGCATCAACAAGCTGCAAATCATGACTGAAACGCGTAATCTTCGATTTAATCATTCGAATATTGAAAAAATGACTGCGAAATTGAAAAAATGCGTTGATTCGTGTATTCGGCCACTCAAAAGTCCTGCCGTTCTAGGAGAGGAGCAAACCGGATCCAGTAAATTCGCGCAAATTCTCCTCCGAACTCTGAAGAGCGCGCGCGCGTCCTTCGCAGCCACAAAAAGAACGACATAAAAAGCTGAAGACTTGACTGCTCCACGACCAGACGGACAGACAGACAAACAGAAGAATTAACTGCTTGTTGTCACCCACCTCGCCAGAAATGATACTCAGCCTCGCCGCTGCTTCCCAAACGGAGCGGAACGACCAACCGGGTTGCGTGGGCCGGCCGGCAATCTGGCTGACCGCGATGACGACGCGCGTCCTTCGAAACGGCGAAGAATTGGAAGGAACAACTCTTCCTCCGACTCCATAGCGCCACGACGCACCTGCGACGTCGCCGACTCCGCCCAGTTAGCGGCGTCGCTCGGCGCCAACGACGGCGCCTCCGAAAGTACTTGCTTCTTCGCCAATTTGGTCATTTCGTTGGTGGGGTTACTGTAGGTGCGAAAAGGACAATTTTTGAAGAGTTGATATCGATTGAAATGGGGAGATTTGGGAACAAACAATCTTATGACTGCCGAGCGTCTTTGTAATTAGGAGCTGAGACGTCGAGTCGAGAGGGGCCAACGGCAAGAGGCGGAAAGGAGCGCTGCATCATAAGGATTGAATTTATGTGCGAGTGGATTAGTTGAAACTTGTTTTTTCGCGATTCGTAAGCGCAGATGTGGACGTCAAAGGGATGAAGAACGCAGAATTAATCATGGGTTTGGCCGAAAAAACCGCGATATTTCGTCATAGAAGGGCGACGTTACGGTAATTTCGAAAATTAGAGGCCAAAGTGAAACGATGACTCAGGAAGGCGCTCTGAGCATTCGCCCGCATTGCCACTCCTGACCGATTGCAGCAGCGCCGCTTAACCGAGGCGTTTCGTTGACGAGGAGTCGGAGGACGCGATGTTCCGTGATTCGGAATGGCGCGCGTTCCATCGATCGACACGCGTAAGCTCAAACATTTCATCACAAAAACAGCGTCGCTGAGACTAAGAAACTGTAAATGGAGCTCTTTGCGTGCGGGAAACGTAGGAAAAGGCGAAGTCAAAGGACGTCAGAGCCAGAAATAGGTGTGCAAAGCCGATTTTGAAGCGTGCGACACCCACAAAATCAGCGTTTGAACGGCGAATCGGAGAGCGCGGTGTTCCATCGCATCAAGAAGCGAAGTAATGTTCGTTCTGATTGATGGAAAGCGATGTATAATTCTTTGTTTTTCGCACTTTTGGATCTTCTGCAGAATTTTAGGGCTGAAATTAAACAAACACTCATGGTGGTTTTGCATAATTTGAGCCAAAAAAAGTATTCTAATACAAAGCAGCACTAGACTACGGTAACATCGCATGTTTCGATCACAAAAACGTCGTCAGATCTTGTCGAAAAGCGTCGAGCTCCGAGATTCAGAGTGTCTGTGTCACAGAGATCGGAGACTCAGATTCGGGTTCATCACAACATGAGTTAGAGATCGTTCGGCAAAGCCAGGAATGCATAATTCCTTGTTTTTCTGACTATTGGAAGAGCCAAAGTGATGAGAGAACCGCAAAAATCCATAATATCAAGAAGAAAATCAGTAAAATAACCACCACACTCACTCAGTTTGCCAAAAATGCGTCCTTTGAGCTAAATCTTTCAAAAACAATCCTGTTTAACGAGTCGGAGGACGTCGTGTTCCAAGATTCGGAGTTCCGCGCGTTCGCACAAATCAGAGTGCGAGATGTTCCGTAGCAACGGGCGCGCTTGTTCTAGCAAAGCAGCGAGCATGGAATCAATGCCAAAAAACGCACTTTTCAAGGGTTTTTTGGCCCTGATGCGAGGAAAATACGCGCCAAACAAAGCGACAGCAACGAGTAAAATGACTTTTCTAGCACCTGCTTACGGTAACATATTTAATTCCGACGAGTTTCAGCGGCAAAAACCCAAACTGAGCGCTCAAACGTCATCCACAAATCCCAAAAACACCGATTAATTCAGTCGTTTCCTGACTTTACGAGTCGGAGGACGCCGTGTTCCAATCGTTCAGAGATTCGGAGTGTGCGCGCGCATTCCTATTGATTGGCAAACAACAGAGCAAAGCGGAATTTGGCGCTCAATTACACGACAACCCACACGTCGTCGACCGTTGTCTACAGTCAGTCTCAAATTCAAATCGAAAACAGTACCGTTTGTTGACGTTTTTCGTCTCGTTCGATGGATCGGCGGACAGCGATGCTTCTTCGCGTTCGAGATTTGGATGGCGCGCGTGTTCCTCGCATCGATTGAAATAACAACTGTTTTCGTGAAAACACTATTGAGGCCACGTTGCCGCTTTCATATATCGACTCAACTTCGTTCGTCGGGATCCACTTAGGGACATTTGTGAGTTGGAGGGGTAGGCAGAGCGTGCAAGTGGAGGAGGGAAGAGAGAGAAAGAAAGCAATTTTTTGAACAAACAGGTCATGCAGAAAGTCAAACTCGTCGAAAAGTGATGCGATCTGAGTCTGTTCATTCGATTTGGGCGAAAAACGGACGAAATCCGTTGAAAAGAAGCCTCACAGACGATCAGTAGCTGTTGGTCGTCGAGGAGTCGGAGGACCCGATGTTCCACACGAGTCGGAGTGACGCGCGTTCCTATCGATTGACCCGTATGAGCTCAAACACTCAAAATTTCCGCAAGACAGTGCTAGCGAGAGAGTCAGATGCGTCATTTTAGCCTTTCAGCACAACGCCTGGCACGTGGCCCAAAAATAGCCACAGAAGGCAAAAGTTACCCTCAGACAAATGCCTCGTACTTTATCAACATGAGAATGGAATCTCTGACTCGTCCTCTATTTTGTTCTTCACCGGTAACGTAGGCGCGGGATCGAACCCGACACCTATCGCGCAGCAGTTCAGAGCGTTTGCAATGAGCCACAACGCCACTGATAGTAGTCTTTGGTAAAGTGCACTATACCGTCGTCGGACGATAATAAATCGTGGAATTACAAGCTAGATTTTTCCGAAACGTTGAAAACGATCGTCAATAACCACAAAAATACCAAAAATGCGCTTCAATTCACCATGGATGGCAACTTCAGAATCACTTTGCGAAAGACGTCACGACAATGAATTCGCTCGCTGCAACGCATTTTCGCGTTTCAAATTGCAAAATTTCGGGCGATCGGGCGAGTAAGAAACAAAAAAAACACCGCGGTGTATCCAACTCGAAACACGGTGTTCGCAAAGGAGCGCGCATCAATTCGAGCAGCTGGAAATTGTCTCGTTTTCCAAGCAAATGCTCCTGCCAACAGCCTTCTGCAACGACGCCGCAATGTTCCAGCGCATCGCCTCATTCTAGACACGGAGAAGCTTCCAGACGTACGAATAAACTTACGGCGCTGCAACGCTTCACTCTCCGCAGTCACTTTTCAGAAGACGCTCGAACGCGGTCCGGTTCACCGAGTCACAAAGATGATTGTGCCTTTCCTGGAGTTACTCGTCCAACTGGCGATCGTCAGCATCTGCATCATCTGTCAAGCGGATACCGCAGCGACGGCGGCACCCAAAAGAAGCTCCGGCAAAACTGTGGTCGACAACAGCGCGAAGAAGGCCGCCTCGCGCACGAAGGCTTCGGATCTTGTGGTCACCAACGGCAGCAGCGGTGCGCTGAGCAAAGAAGTAATCAACGACGAGGAAGCAGCGGAGCTGAAGCGGAAAATTCGCACGTTGCAGCAGAAATCGTCGAAGCAAAGGTTCGTTTTGAATCTGGCCTTCTTTGATCAAACTGTTGTGTTCAGTGGATCAACTGGAAAGTCAGATCCTCAGCTTGCGGATAAAGCTTCGCCGAAAGGAAGTCCAGGACCTACGAAGAGGGTCGTGAAAATTAAGAAGAAAGGTAAGCAATTGATTTGAGGCTCTTCTTTCTCCGTTTACAGAAATTATCAAATTTCTTTTCAGACAAGGAAAGAGACAACTACGAGGACGCCACGGAATTCGAGAGCGTCAATGCCGCCAAGAAGCCTGCGCTTTCCAAACTCAGAAGGAAGAACAGCAAATGCACGGATAGCATCACTTCCACGTCTGTCAGTCGATCCAAGAGCAGTGCCAAAAAGAAGGACAAGAAGAAATCATCAAGCCGTCTAAGCAAGGAGAAGGACAACGAGAAGGAGAAAGAAAAGACCCACAATGACACCGAAGAAGAGGAACGACCCATCAAGAAGAAGAGCTCGTCGAAGCGAATCTCGGTGGCCACCAAGGAAGTCAAAAACACGAGTATTAAGCGTATGTTGTTTACTGCATTTGCCCACTTCAATCTCCTTTTCTTAGCAAATCGACCGCGTCCGAAAACCCGGAGAGATGAATCGCTTCCTTCGATCCAGCGTGGCGGCGATAAACGTCGATCGCTACCGAACGTTGCAACCTCGAAGGAGCAGTTGCCCATCGAAGGTAAAAGTATACAAACTAGATTCCAAATTGTTTTCTCATATTTAGCCACTTTAGAGTTTGACATGTCCAAGAACTACATTGCTCCTCATCTCCGGAAAGCGGAAGAAGGTTAGTTTTAGCCAAAAAATCCTTTAGTTAATCGAATTTTAGTCGATGCAAAAGACGATGACCTCGCAGTTGCTCCAACAATCGATTGTGAAGCCGAAGAGCTGGAAGTGACCTGCGTCGACGATGGAGATGCCAACCAAACTCTTAAGAGTTCTACCGATGGTAACAGCAGCCCCAACCCAAGCCCGAACCGCAACTTGGAAATTGAAGATAAATAAATTCATTTTTATTTCAAATAAATATTTAGATCATCTCTTAATTACAACTCTACTTGTTCTCCTTTTTTGACGCTCTGTTGATGAGGATCGAGAGCGATGGGAACCCGAGAACGAATGTTTGCAGGAACCACTTGAACGAGGCTGAATGGGAGAGTTTCAGCTTGTTGCACAGGTGGAGGGCGAAGACTCCTTCTCCGATGTGTGCGACGAGGGCGAAGATGTTAGTGAGCTTCGCAAACCAGTTGTGTTGCGTTCCCACGTAATACAGGAACTCTCCCACGACGCTGAGATACTTCACGGGAAGCCATTCTGGATTGTAGAATGTAATCTGAAATACAATAGTCTCCGGTTTGAAAGAAGACATGAGAGCTTACGAAATTCAAGATCAACGCCGGGACGATGATGATAAACCAGATGAAACTTGGAGTCTTGAAGAATTCAGCCATTTTCGAGGCTTCCGTTTCGCCACAGCTCTCAATAGGGACGTAGCGACAGTTTAAATACTCGCGACACGCCTTCTGCACGTTCTTCGATAAAAATCTGAAAACAAGAACTGTCAGTTGATCTGCACTAGAGTCTTCTCAGATGCAAACAACGGTGCAACACACTGCATACAACGCCGATCAATAAATACCATCGATGTCTTCCGCAAAAACGACCCGACACGACCCACACGCGACTCACAGTTTGAAGTGTGCGATAATGGTGATGTAGTTGGGAACGAAGGCGACGATTTTCTCTTTGAGAACGGCGTCGACTATCTCGCGCGAGCACCGGTTTATCGACATGAACGGCACCCATCTGCAAGAAGAAGCGGTGACTGTGAGGTGAGCGCGATGGCGCGTGAATCATGCCTCGACGTTGGACGCATTCCCATGTTGAGGATCATTGGCGTTCGCGCAAAATACGGACACACGGTGGTACAAGCGACTCCGTCGACGCCTCGATCGCGCAGTTCCATTTGCAAACATTCCATGATGCCGCGAACAGCGAATTTTGTCGGACTAGTCAAGATGTATACGGTAGATTACGGTATAAATCTTACCAGTAAGCCATTCCGTAGGTTTCTCCGTAGAATCCTGCGATTGAAGAGATCGCAACGATCTGTCCGGAGCTTCTGGCCTCCATGGAAGGCAAAAACGCTCTGATTGTCTAAAACTGCGCTATTAAAGATGGGTTACGGTAGTTGGGCATACATTCATTGTGCCCATAATGTTGACGTTGACAGCTAGTTGGAGCTGCTGCGTGGTGAGATCCATCAAATGTCCAAAACTGAGGACTGCGGCGTTGCAAATTACGATATCGATGGGGCCAATGGACTCCTCGATCTCCTTCGCGCAGGAATTCATCGCCACATCGTCGGAAATGTCGCATTTTCGAGCGAATGCGTGTCCGTTCTGCTCATTTATCGTCTTTGCTGCTTCTTCAGCCTTTTCCTGAAAAATGCACTCATAAATTGGACTTTTGGGGGGATTCACCTTGTTAACATCGACGATGACGACATTCGCACCGAGATCCAATGCGAAAATCTCCGCCACGCGTTGACCGAGCCCCGATCCAGCGCCAGTGATCACGATGACTTTCCCCGTGACATCCTTTCGCTTCAGAGTGAACCATCGGATCAGATCGAGAGGAACGGCGACGAATAGCAGATGAAGCAGCACACCCAGCGTGCTGGTCACCTTCAGCCACTTGTCTTTCATGCTGCTGCTGATTGTGAGTTGCACAGCGTCCGCCGCGCGAAGAAAATCGTTCAGAGGGAAACCGCAGAGCTGCCGAAATCGTGTCAAGGCTGTTCTTAATATCCTCCTGTCGCGCGTTTCGTACCGTTATCCCTGACTTTTGTTGTGATACAACACTGCTGATGGCGTTTTGTTGCCAGCGTTGTTTTTGCGCTAAACAATTTCAAATGCAATTCAAAAGAAATAGAAACCATAAATTCAAATTTTGAGCTTTAAAATATCGCTTCCAGGTGCAAAATTTGCTCTGGAAATAAAAATTTAAATGTTTGAATGACTTGTTCAATCTTGAAAATTGTATCACAACGAAAGTAACCGTAATCCCCTGATTCTCGTGCTACACGGAGATACCGTACCCAGAAGAGATTCTGAGGAATGTTACACGGAAACCTGTAAAAAGTTTTTGCATGATTTTCAAACTGAAAACTTCTGATTGCAGAGCCATCGAATTGTATCATAACGCTGATGATTGCCGTTTATTTCCGGAACAGCCAACTCGAGGGATTATCGACTCTTCTCGATTCATATCTGAGACAGACATCATGCAACGCACAGTCTCTTTCACAAGTCTCGATTCTTCCGATTTCGCCGCGCTTCATCCCGCTTTTGAATTTATTGACGCGACTCTATGTGGGCGGTGCGCGCGCATCGATTCCGCGGCCGGCAAACAAAGATCATGTGTTTTCGCATGCGTTTTGACGTCGTTGAAGATGATTTTTTGCGGCTGCTGTTTATGTGTCGTTCTGCAGGGAGGGCGTTGTGTTCAGACCGCTCGTGCAAGCGGAAACTTCTAGTATTTCGTGCTGCTTCCTCTGCTGACGAGACGAACTGGTATTGGGAATTAGCGTTGCCTGGGGCGAATTTGTTAAAATATGCTGATTTTAAATCTAAAAAGTCCTGTGAGATTATTACAAATTTGCTCCGTGTCATCGTAGGAACCGTTTTCTGTCCAAAAAATTATATTCAAAAACATGATCAGCTGGTCGCTGATCTCAATCTACCGCCCACTTTCTGCAATATTCTTCAAGAATTTTTTGCTGTTTGCAAAAAAAAACGATAAGTTCTCGTATTCGCGTACTCAAGTTGGAGTTCTTCTCCTCTCCCATGTCAAAGTGCCAATCATCTGGGCAATTAGTAGCTGCTAATACCGCGTTTCCGATTGATTCCAGGGTGATTCTAACGAGAAACGAGTGAGTTGCGAAGCCAGCGAAGCACAGAATGTCTCCGATCGCCTCTGTTCACATGCCCGTCTTCTGCTTCGACGTGATTCAGTCGTCGTTGATGGGCGAGCCGCAGCCTTCCTGTCCGCGGATGATTCCGGACGACAAATTGTAAGTCTCCACTGTTCGCATTACTCATAAAGTAAGCGTTTAATAGAAGAGACTTCAGGTTTCGGATTCCTGGCATTGCGTACCTATTTTCAGTCCGTTGTTCGTCACGTGGAAGAAAGGCGCGGCGAATCATTTACGTGGCTGTATCGGAACATTCTCAAACTTGTCGCTTCGCAAAGGTTTGCCCGAGTACGCGTGTATCAGCGCCTTCAACGACCGCCGATTCAATCCGATCGCGCTTGGTGAAGTACCCTCGCTACATTGTTCGGTAAGTTTGCTAGTGAATTTCGAAGACGCCGACGACTATCGGGATTGGGAGGTTGGAACTCATGGGATCGACATTGAGTTTTATGAAAATGGGCGCCGGATGACCGCCGTTTACCTTCCGGAAGTTGCTTCCGAACAAGGTATGATTGCATTCTTCATATGGACAAAGCTCTAATTTATCAATCGTTTTAGGCTGGACCCACGTAGAAACACTCGATAATCTCATGAGAAAAGGCGGCTACCAAGGCCGCATTTCCGAAAATGAGCGCCAAAAGGTCCGTGTTACGCGATTTCAGTCCGACAAGATTTCTCTTTCTTACGAGGTATGATTCACTTGTTTATTCACTGTTTCGCAATACTTCCCTTTTCTAGGATTACTGTCGGCATAAGGCTACCGTCGGCGAACGAGTCCCACTTCAACAGTGAAGAATTCTCCAGGTTTATGTAACCAATTCATCCTGGATGCGTGTACATATCAATTGATATCCTAACTTTGTTCCCTGATCTTACTTCGCCTACTACTCTCGTTTCAAATTTGAATAAACAATTCTTTAAAGTCCTACAGCATCTAGCTAGGGTGAATAACATTATTTACAACAAGGCAATGATTCAATCCTCGTGCAGTTTCAGCGTGTAGAACTTGCGCGCCGTCTGATCCATGGCAAGTTCGACCGCCGAATCGATTGGCTTCACGATGAATGGAATAGCTCCGAGTCCGATAGCCGTGGTAGCGATTTTGCGCATCGATGGAGGCAACGCGGTAACACTAAAAGCGGAGGAGACAATTATAGTAGAAAGTGGGTAAGAATGGAACTACCGTTTCAGAGCGAACGCTGACAAAGCACAAAGACGGTTGATGGTGAAACCGGGAACGATGACCGAAGCGAATCCTTGCCAGAGAAGCGTGTCAGCAGCGGTCAAACTGACTTGGTTGCGACGTTCGCTCGGTGAAGTCCATGGGAGCTGAAAGTAGACGTGTCAGGAACCAAACAATACAGTATATAACGTGCGCATGAAGCAAACAGTAAAGTATGAGTCCTAGATTAATCAGATCGAGGAAGTCTTACCGCGCACAAAATCACAATTGTTAAGGAATAAACACGAGTCTATGTTTCAGATAAAGCGCCACGCAATGGACGACAACGCGAATAGCAAGCTCATAGCGGATCTGAAGTGTTTACTGAATAAACACGAATCACGGCGTAATTTCTATGATAATTCATTTTCAAAGTTACAAATAGATGTTTTAGATGAAAAAGAAAATCAATGCCAGCAGATGAAGGAATCGGAAGCTGCAGCAAGAAAACGCATTTTGCTGATACGCATAACGATCAAGAATCTACAGGCAATAGAGCAGCATAGTAAAGGTAAATTGACTTTAATTATGGAAGCGGAAAGCGGCTTTTGGAAGTGGCTGCTCTTCACCTTATTGCAACAAGAATGAGTCCAGGGTAATTCTGCAAATCGAAATTGCTAAAAATAAGCTTAACCGCTAAAAATACGTAGCCTTTCCTTCAGAATTTCCTCTCTCCTTCTCATTGCTCCGAAATCTGGACGCGCAATATTGTAGAGTGCTTGTTTCGAGTCGAACGATGGCGCGTCACACATAGAAATACAAAATCAATCCCAATCAACTCGAAAATCATAATTTTCGTTTATGAACGTTAGTCCATCTCAACTGTGATGCGCCTCTGTGACTCGAGGTAGTTGCACATCATTTACGAGAGCGCTGACGGCATTTTAACTAATACTAGGCGTCAACTGTCTTCATCCGTGATTGCATCAGCAAACACCATTACATAGCACCTAATGAACCGGAAAAAGCGCCATAATATCACGTGTAAATCCAGAAAACACTCAAAGAACACTTACCTTATAAGTCTTGCGGCTCTTGTCCAGCGTGTCGGCACAAACATATCCAATAGAGACGACGTAGGAGAGGCGAACGAGCGAAACCGGAACTAGCGAACGGAATGCTTCTCCGACCTCGTTGGCGTAACCCAAAAGCCGAATCGGCGTGTCGCGGTAGACGTCGATTTGTCGCAGCTCCCGTTGCACTTCATCGCCGATGTCTTTCTCCGGGGCGACCATTTCAGTTGATCGCTGCGTCAAGAAAGAGTCGAAATGAAATCTTATCACTCGAGTCCATCGTCTTGAAGAACTTGATTGACAAGCGAGAGTCAGTGCGATGTTTACCACTGAACATTGATCTCTCAAAACGAAGTCGCTTGTTGATGGATTACTTCATAAAACCTTCTTTTTTTGTTGTTTTCCTGAGGTACTGAGGGAAACCATCTGTTGCTCCTTCTTTTTGACGTCATCGGCTATCGAATGAGCCTAAACATGGCGCAGTTTAGCTAATTGGCATGGGAAAACGTAAAAAAACCGTTAAATTTTATCTTGTTGTTGTATTAGTTTGGTGTTATTTGCTCGTTGAACTGTTTTTCAACTGCTTTTCGATTGGATAACTTGTGTTTTGAGAACTTAGGTTCATTTAACAGCTGACGCACTCGCCAATTGAAGGCAAGAAGGCCATTTTTGTATTCCGTTATGGTTGGAAGGAGCTCGAGATTTGAGGCTTGTTTTTGAGGCGTTAAGCTATCGATTAAGTCCGCATCTGGTTTGTTCTGACGCATGACAACGCTTTTGAGCGGTGGTATTAGTGTTTTTGAAGCTGTTCAGCAAAGATGGTCTCTGTAGGATTGCTCCAAGCTACTGTAACCGCTGTTCCGGGTTAAATCTCTAAGATGAAGGTCCAATGCTATTTATCAGCCGTTAGGGTCTTTTACTGTTTATTTGACAACTTGGTCGTTTTTATAGATTGCAACGTTTACAGTCAATATTTGGATAGTTTCATGGCGCCTCTTGATCACACTCGAGATCCACGTTTTACTAGCGATGCCATCTTCAATTTGCTTGATAAACAAAGCTGTAAGATGACTAATATTGACAAATTTCAGCCACTAAAACGATGGATCCGGTGCCTCAGCCAGCCCCTCTTCCAGTCCCAGTTCCAGTGTCTCAGCCAGTTCCTCCTCCAGAATATTTCCCAGTTCCAGCACCTCGGCGTAATATTCCCTTGACCAAACCGGAAGAACCAGAAACAATGAATCGATTTATGGACAAAGGAATCGAGCTTATGAATAACGGCTTCCTGGATGTTCTAAGTACGAGAATCAACGACAGAACAAAGCACTACTTGGAAGCCGTGGCCAAACCTCCTTTCGTGGCGCTGAGAGAATTCGCCGAGAAGAAACGCATTCCGATCCCGGAAGTGCAGACTTTTGAGGTTAAAATCCTCAAACACGGCGTTATCTTTGTTGGCTACATTCCTCACGGCGACTCGGAGAACGGAGCGATCTATGGGTGGCCGCAGCCGTCGAAGAAATCTGCCAAGTCAACGTGCTCGCTGGTGTACCTGGACTTCCTGCTCCATACTACCGCTCGACCTCAAATCGTCACGAATTTCATCGGAGGCGATCCTTGCATCTCACAGAACAGTCATGAGAGCATCGCCGAGCCATCTGCAAAGCGATTGAGGATTGAGGAATCAGCGAATGGAAAGGCGAACGATGAGATGGAAATGGTCGCTGAAGGGCTCTCCAGTCAGACGGTCGCGTTTCTCAGCAACTGCGTGAAGACGCCCGTCCAGATTGTCAATGAACTCTGCGCTAAGAAATACAAGAAGACTCTGGAGTTTGCTGAATCGAGGACTGCAGATGGGTAAGTGCTCGTAGTTTTGGCGCCTTTCTGTTTGGCTTGATGTGCGAGTTCAATCATAACCTTCCATCGTTCCTTTTCAGCAAATTTATGTACAACATGGCCTTACCGAATGGAACCTGTGCCATCGGCCTCGCGCCGAACAAAAAGACTGCAAAGCACAGTTGTGCTCGAAAAGCGATCGACGCCTTCATCACCAGTGGAGAAATGAAGGACGAAGATTTGAAGGTTTTCCTCCCAGCGGAACTCGACGTTAACACCATAATTGGATTAATTCCGAGCCATTCATTGAACGCCATCGTGAACATGTCGCTGCCAAGGTTCATGTATGGAACGCTAGTTAACACCATCAAAGAGGTAGATTTCTCGTAAAGTTCTTGAATTTTTATTCACAATTTTTTAGCACTTGAAACATATCTCCTTCCGAGCCATCGACAATCGGCTTGCCGGATTCCTGTTGCTGTCCTCTGCCGGTGATATAAAAGTCATTTCTTGGGCCACAGGATCGATGCAGTTCAACCTGCCACTGCCAAACTATGGTCAATCTCATCTCCGCGATTCACACGCCGAAATTCTCGCCCGTCGCGGTCTCCTTCGATATCTTTACAACCAAGTTCAACTTCATCGCAATAGCCCGAAAGATTCGATTTTCACAAGCTCCGGGGGAAACGTCAAACTGCATCTGAAATCCGAGTACACTATCCACTTTGTGTGCAGCTCTGCGCCTTGCGGTGATGCGACAAGCTATTCAGAATACATCAGCACCGAGCCTGTAACCAAGGATCACACGGCAGATCTTACCAAGCATGGCGAGCTTCAAGTCAAGATTCCGGACTGTAAGACATGGTGATAGGCGATTATCTTGGTCAATCGTGAGTTTCAGCAACAGAACCAGTGCTCCTGGACGATGGAAAAGGATACAAGAACCGTGTCATGTCGTGCAGCGATAAAATGCTCAAATGGAATGCGTTGGGGGTGCAAGGATGTCTACTCACGCAGTTCATAAAACCCATTTATCTCTCGTCATACACGTTCCAGCATCAATTCGACTCGTCCCATGTTACGCGCGCTCTTTGTTGTCGTGCCAATGGCCTGCTATTCGATGTCGACGGATACAGAGTGAACCATACTAGCTACAACACCTCATTTGACGTTAGTTCATGCCCATCACCTGCGCGTTTCTACTTATTGCTTCTAGAGAGTCCAAGATCCACCAGAAGCCTTAACAAATCAATCGGTTTGCGCGAATTGGAACAACATTGAGCTGCTGGTCGAGCTGACACGGTCTGAAGATGGAATGGAGCTTACTGGGTTAGTTATACCCAATTGGAGCCAATAACCTAACACGAAATGATGGTTTTAGACGTGATTCTAGGCTCTCTCGAGCGGAACTCTTCAATCTTTTCAAACTCACACAGAAAGTAATGTTCTCCATCGACTTTCCGCCCTCTTTGGCCTACCAAGAGGTGAAAGACAACACTCCCGACTACAACGACGTGAAAGCCAAGCTGTGGACGTACCTGAGGAATACTGGCTATGGAAACTGGGAAGACGGAACGTCAGAATGGAGCTGATCTTATTTTAACGTTCTATACATTTTATTCTAGCTAGTTTTGATCTCTTTGTTATTACGTTTTTGTCTAACTTACATATATCTATATATCAATTAAACTATTCCATCGTGTCGCGTCAGACTTTGAAAATCAGTTTGTTTCTCTTGCAACTTGCAGTGCGGTCGGGCGACAATGCTGGGCACGTTGATTCTGTTGAGTATGTCGCGTATCAGGCAGGGCATCTCTGAACCTCCTATTTTCAGCTGTCAGGACAATCTGGACGACGGCGTTCGTCTTCGCTGCATTGGTGAGTTCTTTTCATTCATTGCTCCGCAGGTTTGTCGTCCCACAACTCGATTTCCGTCTGCTTTCGCTTCTCGTTTCTGGTCGTAATTTTCGCGTGCCATACATTCAGGCAGCACCGATTTGTGGTTTGGTTTTCTGTGGACAGAAGCAGCGCCACCGCGTGAAGCTCGGCGATGACCCGGAGCAGGAGCAGCGGCGTCTGCTGAAGGAGTTTGCTGCTCTAGAAGCGCTAAAGGAAGCCGCAGCGAGGGACTCGTCGGAATCCTCCGAGAAATCAGAATCGAAATCGCGATCGAAACCGCGAGAATCGCCGAAGCGCGATCATTTGATCGTCGCGAAGCAGATCAAACATATGGATGAAGAGTAAGCTACCGTAATCTACCATAATTTAATGTGCTTTCTCAGTGCGACACAATCGGACCGAGCGCATTCGCCGCGCTCCAACGGAGATGTGATGCTAGCCGACGTCCCGCTGTCGACGCCTCCGTCGAAGCAGTCGAGAATGAAGGACGATTCGTCGTCTCGCCGGCGCAGGAGCCGACGACGTCGCGGAAGTCAGCGGACGCATCGTACACAGGACGACCCAAGTGAGAAAGAGGAGAGAACGCAGAATTCCGTGAGCGAACGGAGCCGTCGGACGGTTAAATCGAGTGTTTGCGCACCTGTTTTGGACAAACCAGAGCGATCGACGAGGGAGGAGAGCTCACAGAGAAGGTTAGTACAATGTCCGGGAAGTTTGGGTTCCTGGGGAGAACGCAGTTGGGTGACCATGATGAACGAGGCTGCGAGGAACTCGGGTGCGCTGCCGCATGAGGATGGCGAGGCATGTTCATAGGATTACTATCAAGCGTTATCCTGAAAACGGCAAGTTCCTCGTCCTCATATCTATTCCAGCGTTCCGCTTCGCCTGCGCCAGCTCGCCTGTGTCGACGAGTGGCAGAAAGAGATCAGTAAACCTCGTTCGTTCGTTGCCTCGCTTTCTGATTATTTCGACTTGATCTGAATCTTCTGATTTTGCACGCTAACAAATAAGCATCCAGCATGAAAACTGCGCTCGGACGAGCGACGGACAGCGTCTAATTTTGAAACTGCTCAATTTCAGTCGCAGCAGCAGGCGGAAGAGAAGCAAATACGATGAACTTCGCGAAGTGCGTCGCTCGATCGGACGTCGTCGTTCCTCGGTGTCCCGGTCGGTGGACGACTCAGAGGAGCCCAGCTCTTCTCCCTATGGAACCACAGGATCCGAGTCGAGAGTTCGGAAGCGACGCCGCACCGTAAGTCGCCCTCTACGACGTGCAGCTTTCTGTACGATGCATTTTTAGCGCGGTGGTGATACGAAAACCGATGAAGATGGAGATTCTCGCCGTAGTCGTCGCTCAAAGCGTCGAGTGGAAAAGTCCGTGGAACAAACTCAGGAGCAATGTAAGCCATAAGCACCATTGAAATACGGTAAATTCCATGTTTCAGCTACCGTGAACGAAGGTGATTCATCGAGACGTTCTTCTCTCCGAAAGAGGTCTTCTTCTACTTCGGTTAAGAAAGGTAAATCCAATGTTTTGTAGCTGTAAACTGAACTTCTGGATTCAGGTGCATCGAAGGAAGACTCCATGAAGGAGCAAAACTCCAGAAAGGAGAAGAAGAGCGTAGCGGAACGCATTGATTCAAAATTCGAGGGTTTATTGGCTCGTAGAAAGGTCAGCAAAGAGAAAACGAAAACTGACAAGGTCAAAGTCAAGGATTCATCATCGAAGCATACTACTTCGAAAGGAAAAGATGAGAAGGGTATTTCTGATTCTAACATCGCATATGATTTCATTCTTTGGGTTTTGAGGATCCAAGGCAGATGTTAAATCTCGAAAAGAACAACCAAAGAAGAAGGAGACTGCAAAGGAACAGTCATCCAAGGGTAAATCAAAAAGAAAAACCCAGAGTCAATGGATTTTGTTTAGAAACTCCGTCAAAGAGGCGATTGCCAAGTAAATCAGTCAAAAAGGAAGAATCGAAATCTAACGAGAAGAAGAGCAGCCCAGCTTCTAAGCTTTCCACGAGTAAGCTTGCTTTCACGGGCTTTGTGGATGATGAAAAGCAAATTGCAGACGAGGAAAAGTCAAAAGTGTCGGAGCGAAGGATTGTGAAGAAGAAAAAGTCGATGGCCGCCGTAATGGAGCGCAGCAAGAAGTCGATCAAGGATAGGAAGGACAAACTGAAGGCGAAGTCCACGGAGTCGAAGAGCAAAACCGAGAGCTTGGCGAAAGGAGAAGAAGAGAGAGAAGCCGAATCGGCTCTAAATATTGGAATTTATTAATTTATGATTTCAATAAGTCGGTCGAATAGAAGCGATTTTGTCCTTTCGGAGAGACCTTGATCGAGTGAGGCGAGTTTCGATTGAGAATCGAGGGATTGAATGCAGGCGTCCTGGAAGGAATTGAGGAATCAAGAACGGAGCCAGAACGCACCTCTAGAACGCTAAGACGGTATTTATCGGCCAAGAACAGTTTCTCGCTGATGGAGATTTCTCTTGAATCAACGAGGAATCTCTCGCATTCTTCCCTCACCGATTCCACGTCGAAGCGGTCGGCCAGCGAGCAGATTGATGTCACGTTACTCGCTAAAACAGCCGTAGAGCCTCGAAAGGAAGGCAAACGCACCTGTGAGCCCATTGCCAGAGCGATAAATCACGTTTAGAAACTCAACAAAAGCCTCAAAGCTGACGTCCTCAAGTTGGACCAACTTTGCGGCGTTTTCCTTGAATTTGCCGAAGAACAAAGCGGCGAAATACGGCGAAAGGAGAGAAAGGAACTGCTTGTGGACATGGAGAAGTCGTCCTTCGATGATCAGAGTCGCGTCGCTGAGGTCGCCGGGATACGCAAAGTCAAGTTTTGAGGGTTTTCTGGAAGGATTTGTGGGAGGATCACGGTCGCGACAGCCTACTTGAGCCCTCGAATCTCGTTTATCTTGATCCTCGCCTCAACGATGACGTTTTGATCGACTGTGAGACCGTTGATTGAGTCGACGATCAAATCCCAACTGACGAAATAGGGGAATCCGATCCCCGCCCGGGTACTGTAGTCAAATAGCGTATTTTCTACCGTTTTCGTGATTTTTCCGGTCAATTCGATTTCAATATTGGCCAAACAGGACCAGTTATTCGAGTAGAAGTCCTTGTTGCAGGTGATTGAGAGTCCAAGCCACTTTTCACCTCTCGGGTCGACGTGTTTCTTGGCACAAATGGTCCTAAAGCGATTCAACCAGCGCATGAAGGGTTTCCTACCATACTAAACCATAGTATTCCACTTCGCGCGAGTGAATTAGCGGAGTTTCGATCAGAAGATACCAGCGAAATTCTGTTCTTATGGAAATCTAGGAGAAAATTGACAGAAAAATGGAATGAACTCACCATTGGGGCGACTACAATGCGGAGGTGTGAATGGAGAGGTCGCCTTTGTCTTTACTGTCGCCATCTGCCACACCGTACCCCCTGGAGAGGCACAGAGACCTCTATTTCGACACTGCAAAGGCGGGAAAGCAGGCAAATGGGAACTTTTTGAAGTTGATGACTCGAGGATGAACATGAGAACTTTGTTTCCCCGGTGACAATAAAATTCAGGTTGACCGATTTCGTTCATTCTTCGGCGCTTTTGCTCTGAATTACCACATTTGCAGACGTCTGTCGCAGACACCGAGAGAATTGTCGTCATTGAGTCAACGGGTTGTTGCGTGGCGCACCTCTGCTTGAATCTCAGTCAACGTGGCTCTATCGCCCACAATTCCGCTCTTTCTGCTCCAGCCCACCCTCCCTGCCCATTCATCCAAAAATCATGATTTCTCAACGCATTTCATCTCTATTCAACATTTACACGAATCCAAAACACAATTTTCAAAGCGAACTGAAGAAGCGGTGGCATTCAACGGGTGTTTTCAGCGCGGCAAGAGGGGAGAATGCACCAGAACGGGGTGGTCAACACAACAAGAACACAGCGGCGAAAGATACTCGTTGTAGAGGAGGGAGGGGCGGTGTAGCGGGTGGAAGAAAAATTGATATTTTGACGTTAAAAGTGAAAGTACCAGAATCTCGGGACAAACTAAACTCGAAGCGCCACAGCCATCATGACGCCTGTTTTAGGCTCTTCACCGCTTGAATGTAGGCGACCAGCGAGGACAGCGGCTTCGACCGCGTAATGAAGGGGTGTGCGAGGAGCTCGTCGGTTGTGGCGCGCGCTTCCGGCGATACGCAGAGGCATCGGTCGAGGAAATGCACGAAATCGGGCGACAAGTCGTCCCGTCGCTTGATTTCAGGTTTCCCGTTTTGAGCAATCAAGTAAATGGCCTAAAAGCGAGCGATTTAGGGCTAAAATCAAGCATTTTGCGCACCTTTATCGGGGTCTCGTGGATGTACGGAGGCTCTCCGTCGATCATCTCCAACGCCATGATTCCCAAACTCCAAATATCGACCTTGAAGTTGTATTTGGTCTTGTTGACAATCTCCGGCGCCATCCAGTAGGGCGTTCCGACCATCGTGGCGCGTTTGCCGCCATTCTGGATCTGCGCGCAGAAGCCAAAGTCGGTCAGCTTGACGGAGCCGTCCATTCCGAGGAGGACGTTGTCCGATTTGATGTCGCGATGGATGATCGAGTGGCTGTGGAGGAAATTCAGCGCCAGAAGGCATTCCTTCACCACTGGCGGCGATCTGTCCCTCGTCGAGCTCGGTCTTGATGACGACATCGGTGAGATTGCCGCCCTCCAGGTAGTCCATCACCACCCAGAGGTCGTCTCTGTCGACGAGGAAACTCTCTTGGAAGTTTACAAGGTTCTGATAGGAAGGATTGGCGGTGATTTGACTTGAATTGACTAACCTCATGCCTGTACTGCTGCATCACTTTGATCTCCGTCAGCAGCATGTCCTTCTTTTGTTGCGTCTTGAAGGCGATTCGTTTGACCGCGACCACCTTCGCGCGTTTCTTTACATCTGGCGGTGTAGACTGTACCCGAAGCTCTGAAAGCAGATGGAAATGAGAAGTTGGAATGGAAACGGAAGGGACGCGCCATGTCAATGGCGTTCTGGTGATGTGGAAACCCGAAAGCTGCCACGAGGCAGGAAATGTCGCACATTCAAACAAATACGGAAAATTGAGGAATTCAGCCGCTCCAAGCCAGAACAGACTCCGTTTTGGCTTAATTTATCAGAATTTGCACCAAAATGAGATTTTTCAAGTGATCGGATAGCCAGAGCAAGAAGATCGGGTGAATTCAACTAAAAACAGCAAAAACCAAATCAGCGGAAGTCAATTTCTCAATTCAACTCATCGCACGGCTATTCCCACGCTAAATTTCACAAAATAACCAAAATTCCACTTACCCTACACCGATTTTATTGAGCAAATCGTACTTCTGGAACGGATCACCCGGCGAGACGATCAGGCCGAGCTCCTGGAGGACTTCCTCGTCGGTGAGCTTCGGCTGCTGCTGCTGTTGGCGTTTCCTCACCACAGGCGCCGGCGGAGGAACGAGTTTCTCAGCTTCAGCTTTCGCCGAAAACGCGGCGTTTCCGTTGCCGTTGGTCGCCGCGGCCTCGGACGACTCCCTCGAGGACGAATCCGAAATGTGGGACGCGTCGGAGCGCGTGAACGCCTTGTGGTAGGTGGAATTGGTCGCCGGCGACTTCAGATGACTCGGCTTGGGCGGCAGCGGTGGCGGAAGGCGATTCTGGAGCGGCGGGGGCGTTTGCAGTGAGTTCCACGACTTGGAATTCGGGTCCTGCTGCGTGACTTCGGGCACCGCGAGGCCGTCGAGGTCCGAAGCGGCCGATTCTGACGAGGGCAACTCGTTGCCCAGCGAGTCGAGTTCGCTGCCGCTCTGCGTCGCGTCGTTGTCCTCGTCCGAGTTGTAGACCGACTTTGTGATCATGAATTTGTCCTTTTTGGGCTGATTCATCGTCATCGCGTAGAATTTGAGCGCTGTGACCACAGCGGTCGGGTTCTTCTTTTGATCTGCTTCACTAAATTAACGATTTTCATTGGATTACAAACTTTGCAAAGCCAGTATTTATAATTTCTGAGAGGATAGGAGCTACAGGCGCTGTGGGATCGTGTCAGGCGCCTCAAGAACAACTGATTTAGTTGGTACGGCCACTTTTGAGGTCGTTCTTTCGTGATTTTGAAGTAAAGTAGCATGGTGCGACCACCAGCATTGCCCGAGAACCAAAATATGATTGAAAATCCAATAATCAGTGCTTTGGATCATCCCCTGTGGCTGTACTGAACGTCAGAAACCTGGAAAACGACCATTGCTCCTCAAAGTTTGATTTTTAGATCAAATGGAGTGCTCCAAACTATCGATTTTTGGGCTCAAACCCCAAGAATTCAAGCTCCAATAGACCGCAAAACCAACCTAATATCCCTAAGAAGGATGTCCATCCACGGCTGAGGCAATCCGCTGAACTTCTGGCCATCGTAGCCGACGTGCATCCGGTGCACCGTGTTGTAGGGTCCGCTGATCTCGTTGATCGTGGAGTTGCTGCTGGTCGACGGGTCGTCGATGCTCGATCCGTTGTTGTTGGATGAGTTGAAGATGCGCCCGAGAAGCGAGCGCAGGCGCACCTTCGAACGCTCCTTCGTCGAGGACATCTGCAAAAGGTGGAGATGTAGATCATCGCAGGTGGGGAAACTCACACGGCGTTCGGAAACGCTATTAATACCTAATAAGATGGATCGAGGCTAAGAAAAACCAGAGAAGCAAAAGTGGCGCTGAATGCGGTCGATTTTGGCTCAATTGCATAACGCGCGTCACGTACGTATCTCTATGCTAAGTATCACCAGCGAGAACCGGATTTCAGAGGATTGTGTCGCGACAGGTGGCGAGCGACACTGAAACGTGTACAGAGCGAGTTGAAGGTTTCGGTGTTTGGAGCAACGAAACTGCAAAAAGTGGATGCGAAAAGGGTCTTTTGGACAAGCAAGGGGGTCCCGGAATGAGCGGATTAGCAAGCGATAGAGCGTAAGATGCCAACTTTTGGCTTTCTCCTAGCCTATGGCCCCTAACAAGGCTGATTTCTGACCTGTGAAACCCGAATAAAACGTAGAATTATCGACTAATGCAAAGCTCCACGACTTCAATCAATAGCAGCTCGTTCGTTTCGCCGATCAAAGGCGAATTCGCACTTTTGTCTTGCTGAAAACGTATGAAAAAGCGCGCGCATAAAATGAGCCGAAAGGTAAACAACTTGTTGGTCACTATTGAATGCGCGTTGAGAACTCCGTAGGCTAACGGAGCAGTCAGTGATTGTCTCATCAGTGAGTGATTGAGGAATCAGGCGAAGCTCGATGTTTGCAACCAGCGCGTTTCAAATTGAATTTTCCAAACCGCAAACGATCAAATTAGAACTAGAGACGAGCGGTCTTGTTTGTCAACAGCTAGCCTTTGATTGTTAATCCTGGAATTTCAAGAAAAGGCAATAGAGCATCGGAGCTGAAGCTGGCAAATGAATTGCGTTTAGACCAGCACGAATATGTCGAAACAGGGTGAAATAGTTGAAATAAGTTGGCTACGATTTGAAATATCCCAAAAGCCGCATATGCGCATCCTTAAGGAGCTACGTGCCGTTGAAAATGCTTCTCTAATGCGAAGCTCGAACGAATAATTGCGTTTGATTGATGATGCTGAAGAATTAATGAAAGGAGAGCCTAAATGGCGCGGCATTTCTGCAAAAAATGACTTAAACGCTGCTAAACAGATGGCTAGGGCCAAAAATAGAGTCGAAAAGACAAAGAGCTGCGTTGCAGAGTGATTATAGCAAATGCGTGAAGCTAAAGTCCATCTCTCAAAGCGCAGGGTGTTCCGCATGACAATATGTGCGGCATTTCCGCCTAGAAACAACTGAAAATGAGGATAATTGAAGAAACTTAAAGATGATTAGCAGGGAAACGCAAATGGCGTGCCGCTTCCACACCCAGCGCGTCATGCACTCCAGAACAACGCCCGTTCCTAAAATAGCGTCGCGCAATTTCCGGTCAAAGAACTCCACACTCGGCAAACAACGCGTCAGAGACGAGTTGCTCATGTTGCTTAAGGCGCTGTGACTCACTAGAAGCTGTTTTGGGCCAAAATATGATGTGAAAAGACATGAGACACCTAGATTCATAGATGAATGAGCTTTTATCCCTAATATAGAGGTGTTCTGGCCGGAAACGTTCTCGTCAATAGCAGATCTGTCAGAAATCACAGTTTCCGGCCTAAATAACGAAAAACAAGCTCGAAAATGGCCATTTTGCTTTTGAATTACTCTAAAACTACCAAATAAACGGCTTCTACTCTACCACCATCCCCAAACCGCTGTCATTGTGTAACAGACAGGAAAGGTGCGAAAATGAGTCTTCAGAACCAAAACAACCTAATAACCCAAATCAAAATTCCGTCCTCCAACAAAGCTGCTGCTTCCCTAATCAATTACTAAACCAGTTCGGCGCTCCTCTCCTCCTCCATCCGCCCGTGTATGTGTGTGTGACCTATAGCACCCCGAAAAAACGGAAGTAGCTCCGCCAAAGTGCGCGTTTAGGCGCTCCCGAGCATCGTAAATATTTATGATCCTTCGGACATTAGTTGCGTTGCGATGCGAAAAGCAGCAAATCACTAAAACTACAGAGAAACGGACTGCTGGTGAGTCAGGACTGGTGACAACAACAGCAACGGCGATGGCTGCGCTGTCCTCGAACGGGGCGAAGACGACGTCCTCAACCCAACGCCGTCGCCGCGCCATCTCTGGCTCGTCTTAATGGACAATAAAACGCGAATTCGCGCGCTCGCGCGCGAGGACGCGACAGTCGATCTCCCTCCGACGTTGTTGCTCGCCTCGCTCGCCATCGCGCCGTCGTGGTCGCCGCATTTGAATACAACACAACGAACGAACGAACGAGCGATGGAACGACAGACGGTATCGATCCCATCCTTCCGTCCATCCGTCCGTTCGCCCTTTACCCTATCGACCGGCGACGGCCAATCGCTCTCATCGCGATCGACGTGTGTGGTCGAGTGGCGTGGGATGGGAATGTCATGAACGGCGACTTCCTGTGTTGTGGCAATTGGCGGCTTATGCGAGCGTTCGAGTGGCCGAAAACGTCTTTTCGGTCATCATCATCAATTTGGCTGTCAGGGCTACTTTATTTATTGGTCCTCTGCGTTTTTTGGGCGCCGAGAGAAGAGAAATGGCTTGTCAACCTTGAAAAACAGCTCAAATTTGACAAATTTCTCATGTTCGGTTTGGCTATCTGGGGGTGGTCATTAGGATTCCTAGAAATGCCAAAAAGAGTCCAAAAGTTCAAGTTTACGTAGTTTGTATCCAAGAAGACCAGATTTTGGGTTTATGTAAAGCATGCCGGGTTAAATTTGGCGCACAAACGCGGTTTTTTGGCTTCTCAATGGGCTGTAGGGCTAAAAGTTGTCAGTTCACACTTGGATGGCCCGACCGCTAAATCAACGAAGTTATCTATAGTAACCTAGCCTTGGGAAACGTTAAACAGCAAAACAAATGATGGGAATCATGAATTTTCAGTAAGCTGAGCCCCATTTGCTCGTTTTTTGAGCTAATCAGCTTCCGCTTTTTGCAATAATCGAATATTCTCGGACATCTGCGACTCTGAATCCATCCAAACAAGCCGCACCAGGAGCACAGCACCGTAAGACAGACGTTCAGCGCTCAACTAGCGACGAGCAAAGTTCAAAACCACGCAAAAAGCGTCCGCTGGAAGGAGATGACTGTGCAGCTGACATCGATCCTCGAGCGGAGCCCGCAGGCGTCTCACAACAAATCAAATCACCGCGATGAGTCAGCGAGCGCGAAGGAAGTAAGGAGGAGCGCGAGCGGTAGAAAAGTGAAAAGTGGAGGGCGAAGCGGGGGGGGGGGAGCGAAGTCCTGTTTACTCTCCGTCATTCCTCCTCACCTCATTCCTAATCTCCGTTGTTGCAACGGAGGCGGCGGTGGCCCCACTTCGCATCTCGCCGCATCGATTCAACGCAAATTGGCGATCGATCATTATTAGCGCGCGCATCATTGCCTAAGCGCTAATTGCGAGAGATGGCGGCAAAGGCGGTTTGCCCGGAAGCGGCCAGAGAAGCGCGTTTCTGGACTATCTGCGCACTGAAGTCGGAGGGATGAAATGTTTCGATGGGTCTCCGGAGAGCACTCGTGGATATCTAATCTTCCAAGTGCGCGATTTTGGACAATTTGAGTGTTTGTGGGTCTTTAAAAGACGTGCCAATCAGTCTTTCTCTCAAAAGGGCAGGTGAATCACGTTCCAACGCATCGTAGAAACGTTTCTGATCTGAAAATTGGTTAGACAACCTGAAAATCAAATCGAGCGCGCCGCCACTTCCTCGACCGGCGATTTCTCGGTCAACGGACAACAGATCCATGTTTTATGCTCTGTTTTATCCACTCAACGGGGCAAAATGAAAGAAAAAACTCGCAGATTTTGGAAGATGAGTAGTTAAAATACACAAAACAGCCCGAAGCTACAGTACTCTGGGTTCAAAACGTCAATTTTACGGCAGATTCCGTCCCTAACCAAGAGGTCTCTGACAAGTAGCGAGTTACAAAAGTCAAGGGCATTTGCAGCCTTTTGACCCACATGATCAAGCATACCCAGCAGACCATTCAGAAAAAGCTGAAAAAGTGCAACTTGAACGCGCACAAACAACCCACTATAGTCTCCGCTCAATTCACACCTCAGCAGGTCGTCTTCTTATCTCGCAGCGCGATCAGTAAACCGTCACCCCTCCCCGCCCCCAATATTGAGAATTTGATGAAAATGCTCACCGAAGTCGTCGATTTCCGTTTTGCGAAGAGAAACGTCATGCTGGCATTGGAGGACGACCACGTTACGACGTGTTTCAAGCAAATGAACTGGGTAAAAGCAATGCAAACAACGAGCACAAACAAGCGAGCGAGTGAATAACTAGCACATGTGTTCGTGCGCTGGCATCGCTAATTCAGACAGACAGACAGACACGTGTTCAGGCCAAAGTAGCATTTGCAGAGTGAACTCGAGTCGTTTGCACGGCTAATGTGAACCTTTTCTTCAGAAGCAGCTGCTCTGAACTGAACAGAAAAGAGTCACTTTTGACATTTTACAGCATAATTGTTTACGTTTACGAGCGAACCAGTTCAAAGAAGTCACACCGACGCGAAGAGGCTTAGAATTCGGAGATTTTATGTTGGTGTTCGTGCAATTGGCGCCACCGCTCTGCGTGAATGATTCGAGAAAAGGTCGATTGAAGGATGGAAATAGAAGTTGACGTCAGCGAGAATCCTTGAAGGGCTCTGTTTTTGAAAGGTTGACTGTGGGGTGGATGGTTTGGGGGAGTTTGATCGTTCTTTGGACGACACTTCAGTAGAAACGAAAAAAGGAAGGAAAGCAGGTCTTTTGGAGAGTCTAGGCCTAATGGAGACGTCCTGGAACGTTTGATCCGACATACCTAAAGTGAATTCACTCTTTGAAGCCTTCAAAACATACCAAAACACCTTCATTCTCGGCGTACAATATGAAGGCCTTTGACGCATCCCTGGAACCCCAAAAACGGTTGAAGTACGGTTACTCCTAAGCGGCGTCTCGTATCGAGGCCTACAGTAGGATGTCGATGTCTCTCTTGAAGTGTAGAACAAACCAAAATCGCCAAGCAGAAATGAATGTTATTCTCAAATCCAGGAACTGACCCTACCGTAGTGATGGCGATCAAGCTGCTTGCTGTGTATTTTCGTTTCCGTGTTTTTCAAAGCCTCGTTGGACTGCAAATCGAATGCTTTTCAATCAAAAACCTCGCGTTTGTTCAAATGACCAATTTTATGTGTCTGCCTTCGAATCGCTCCCCGTTTTTTCAATCCACTTAGGTCTTGGGGCGCAGCGTCAATACTAGATGACCTCATCTGCTCACTCCAACCTGGAATCCCTAAATGCCTGCTACCGTAGCAACACAAAAAGACTCTAAACAACACGCAACATCTCCGTTTCACCCATTTTTCTGCTTTTTCTGGTCTCCCTCCTCTCCGTACTGACATCTCTGTCCACAATGACGAATGAAGGTTATGATTTGTTGCCTCAACGCTCCCAGTCGCTTCCCCACCCCACACAGTCAGTCCACAACGTTAATCCCCCGAGGGACGCTCGAATCAATCAATTAGAGTCGAGTCGTCTCCTCCGCGGCGATCGACGTCACAAACGCATCGAATGTCCGCATAAATCAACGTGCAAAATGAGTTTTTGTTTGAATTTTGGCGTCCTTTTTGAAGTCTGCTCTCGGCAGGCCCATCGAGGCCCCGCAGGCGCTGCGTCGTTCCGTCGAGCGCTGCCGCGGCCGCTCGAGTCGCAAAATGTGATCGCAAGAGTGCGCGATAAATTATCCGCAAACAATTAGGCGCTCGGGCAGTTGCGGGCCGTCGAGAGTTACGAGTTTAAGCTTTGCAAGTTGGCCGGAACTCTCCCGGAGAGAGGCTACACACGTTTAGGCGCTGCTCCTTGGTGGTCCTGAACGGAAGATGCTGCTCCGATTCCTGGTCGGTTTGGTGCTGTTGGGCGCGAATTGCGACGCGAGTAATCAATCGGGTAGGCGTTGATTCTTTGTTTTGTTTTCTCAATTTCGCTGTTTACCGTATCCCAAGTTGAATATTGACGCAATTTCGTTTAGTGACCACAATGTCAAGAGCCTCAACCGATCTGACCAAATATCTGCTCTCCAAACACGAGAAGAACTCGCCTCCGGACAGCCTCATTGAAATCAAGTACGAAATTGAGCTCGTTCACATTGTACATATCGACGAAGTCAAACAGAAGATGAACGCGCTGGTCTACGTGGTTGAGGTTGGTTTCTTATTGCATTCTGATTACGGTGGGTGCGTGGATTTGATAATTTGGAGGTTTTAGCCGGTTTGATAATGCTCAATTTTGCACCTAATGTCAGGCCTGGCTGGGGAGCAAGTATAGTCAGGTACAGAGTCTCTTTTGAGGGTTGAATCCGAATCCGATCCACTCACAATCAGTAATTGCAATCGTTGAAGGACCCGATTGAAGTTGAAAGACCGAGTCGGAAGTTCATCCCATTAAATGCTTGCTGACCGGTCAAAGGTGGCAACTGCCGGGAATTCGCGAATTGCTTCCAATCAAACTGCATTATCAGGCGTCAAATGGGCTAATTTGAGAACAAATTGTTTCATTCGAGTACATCGCGTAGTTTAAGGGTACGGTAGTAGCGTAAATCACTCAAACGAGCTGTAAATGTGCTTAAGGCAAGTCAATTCAACGCCGAGCAACGCTATAAAACGACAGAATGCAGTAATATGGTGTAAATTTGCTCCAAAAATCTCAACAATTACTGTTTTGCAGCTTCTTCTAGCCGGCAGGCCGAACTGTTGACATTAATTAGCCTCAACAAACCGCCAACTTTCAGGAATGGAGAGACGCGACACTCAGTTGGAATCCTCACACGTTCGGCAACATTACGCAAACGTGGCTCCCGATGGAGTCGGTGTGGATCCCCGACCTCATCGTATTCAACATGTTGGTGCGCTGTTTTCGCTGCTAATCGTCTCAGGACCGCTGCTCCTTTCCAGGCTCGAATATCAGAATCTCCTGCAGAACATCCGCTCGCCGTTGCTCATCCACTCGAGCGGCCGAGTGCTGCGCTCTTATCCCGCACTCTACTCGATCATGTGTCCAATTAGCGTTGCGTCGTTCCCTTTCGACGACCAACAATGCGCGCTCGAGGTTCGTCTCTTTCATGTTTGGTCACGAAATCGTCAATTTTGTTTCAGATTGCGAGTTGGGGCTACGGAGAGGACAAGCTGATCATCAACGTCACCTCGAACAATCATCTCCCTCACTACTCGCCTAATGAAGAGTGGGCGCTCAAGGTTGGTTGGTTGGTTGAGGCTCCTGGCGGCGCCAGTGCTTAAGGGGCAAACGTTAACGGCGCTTTGAGGCCAATAAATTGTCGGCGAAATGTGATTTAGCCTGTGAGGGTGCGATGGGAAGATGAGGATCAGTTTTGAGCGAGAAAATGATCGTTTTGCTTGAAATTACACCCGAGATGGTTGCATAGAACGCGCGTATCAGCTGATCGAGTAAAGTGCTCGAATCAGGTCACCGATCACGTCATCTGTGCAACTCGTGGACGCTTGATAGACCGGCGCCACTGATTCTCAAGCTGCCACCGCGCTGATATATCATGCGAATCAATTCCGCACTGTTTCAGAACGTCGGCATCGAGCGCACCAGCTACGTCCACGAGAACACCGCGGTCTCCGAAGTCAAATTCGTCATTGCGGTCAGCAGGAAACCGCTTCACTACGTCATCAACCTCGTCCTTCCCAGTTACATCATCTGTGCGCTATCGGTGGCCGGTCTCTTCGCCAGGTTCTCAACTAGACACGAGCGGCAGGTAGCGGAGCAGCAGTTCCACCTACCGTAACCTCGAAAATTGAATTTTTCAGGAACGATTCACTCTAGGCGTCACTTCCATTCTCACAATGGCCGTTTTGAGCCTAGTTGTCTCGGAGAAAGTGCCCCACAGCTCCCAGCACGTTCCTTTACTGTGTAAGCTTTGCTAAAACTCGCATGTTCGGGCAACTAAGGCTTAAATTGCATTTGTTTGATTGTTTTTGCTGTCAGAAAACAGATGTACGGTGTTTATCACGGCTACAGTACCCATTTCAGTGCAATTCTTCCTCTTTAACATCATAATCGTCACCTCAGCGACGATCCTCACGTGGCCAGTGATGCACATCTACGGCAAAGGATTCCACACAAAGGTTCCCGCACCGTCGCCCTGGCTCCTGCGCCTCTTCCTCCTCGACCGCATCGCCTACCAGCCGGTACCACTCGCTACCGTAGTCGCGCTTCCGCAAGAATTCTCCGAACGTCAGAAACTCGCGGAGCTCTGGAGCAGAATCGCTCGTCGTCTCGACTACGTTCTCTCCGCGTTCTTCCTCGTCCTCATCTCCATCCCGACGCTCTCGATGTTCGTGCAGTGCGCAGAGCGGATAAGCGATCCGGATGTCTGAACTACCCCCTCTGCTTCGTGTGTGGTCTCCGCGTCCTTTGGCTAAACTGTCATTTCGCCTTCAATTCGATGTCTGTTTATGGGTATTTTGTGGATAAATGGTTTTGTCTATCAGTTTTGGGTTCGTGTAAATGCACAAGCAGTTCCTTTCTCTCCTTTCGCCGCTTTGTTCTTCGGCAAATTCAAGGAAAACGCCGCAAAACGTCGCAAAATGTCGACGTGGAATCGGTGCGAGAAGAATTCGAGAGAAAATCCCTAGTTGAAGTTCTCCATCAGCGCTGCTACATAATGGCCGATAAATACCGTATTAGCGTTCTGCGCCCGCAAAGATCGGCGCTCTTGATTCCTCGATTCCTTCCAGGACGCCTGCATTCAATCCGTGATTTTCAATCGAAACTCGCCTCATTCGATCTCTTCGAAAGGACAAAATCGCTTCTATTCGATTGAAATTATCAATTAATATAATAAATTCAAATCTTCAAAGACGATTCGACTTCTCGTTCATCTTCTCCTTCGATAAGCTTTCGGTTTTGCTCTTCGACTCCTTGGCCTTCGCCTTCAGTTTGTCCTTCTTATCCGTGATCGACTTGCTGCGCTCCATTACGGCCACCGACTTCTTTTTCTTCACATTCTTTGGCTCCGACACTTTTGACTTTTCACCTTCTGAAATGCATCATCCACATAGCCCGTAAAAGACAAGCTTACTCGTGGAAAGCTTAGAAGCTTGGCTGCTCTTCTTCTCGTTAGATTTCGATTCTTCCTTCTTGACTGATTTACTTGGCAATCGCTTCTTTGACGGAGTTTCTAAACAAAATTGATTGATTTTGGTTTTATACTTAATTGACTGTGACTGTTAATATTTAAAGCCAAAACAAGTTTAGTTTACAGCTACAAAACAGTGGATTTACCTTTCTTAACCGAAGTAGAAGAAGACCTCTTCCGGAGAGAAGAACGTTTCGATGAATCTCCTTCATTCACCTTCGTAGCTGGAACTTGGAATTTACCGGATTCCAATGGCGCGGACAGCTTCCACTGCTCTTTAGTTAGTTCCACGGACTTTTCCACTCCACGCTTTGAGCGACGACTACGGCGAGAATCTCCACCTTCGGCGGTTTTCGTATCACCACCGCGCTAAAAATGCATCGTAGAGGAGGGTTCGGATCGTAGGAGGCGACTTACAGCACAGCGTCGCTTCCGAACTCTCGATTCGGATCCAGTGGTTCCAAATGGAGAAGAGTTTGGCTTTTCCGAGTCGTCCACCGACCGGGACGCCGAGGAACGACGGCTTCGGATCGAGCGACGAAGTTCATCGTGTGTGCTTCTCTTCCGCCTGCTGCTGCGACTGAAATGGAGCAGTTAATACAATATTAGATCCGGCTTCTCGAGCTTCCGGGCGCAGCTCGTGGGCTGACCACTTATTTGTCAACGCGAAAGATCGCAATTATTCAGATCGAGCCGAAAACAATGAGAAAAGCAAAAAAAAACACAAGGTTTACTATAATCGCTTTCCTCCACTCACGTTCACTTCCTGCGCGCTCGTTCCACGTTCCTCATAGTGCCTTCCCAATACGTTACATGGCTCCAGGCGCAAATTCCCCGAACATTCTACTCACCTTCTCTGCGAGTTCTCCGCCCTCATCGATCGTTCCGATTTGCCCAGAGCAGGCGCTCCGACCCTCGATTTGACGGATTTCTGGCTTGCGGTGCCGTCAGTCAGCCGATCCTGATAGACCACAGCGGTACCATGCGGCTTCTTCGTTTTGTGCGATTTTGAGGCTGAAATAATAGATGAATTCATGAGTAACCAAAGAAATTGCAAACGACAACAGAATAACTCACTAACGGCAAATCTAGAAAAGATCAAAAGCGCCAATTTTCTCAACGCGCGAGAAACAACTCACATTTATCCTCGTTTCCCGCGGGTTTCTTCGACTTTGACGCCGCGACATTCGACTTTCCGACGCTCGTCGTTCGTTCTGTCGGCGGTCCTGTAGACCTGGCGAGACGTCTGCATCCTCTTTGCTTCTTGCAACCGACGAGCGTTAGCACAATTGTCCCGAGACCCATGAGAAAGGCGACGATCAACGATGGCGACCACATCGTTGCCGCAATCGACCAATCGCCAAAAGTGTTTTCCACAAAATACCCCCGTAGACATCAAAATGAACGTTATGCAGCTAATAGACGACGAAATGAAGCTAAATCTCATTTATTATTTTTGCACACAAATAGACTCGAGATAGAAAGGGATCATCAGTTCAACAAAGGGCGCCACCGCCGCTCACTCCGATATGTCACCGTGTGAGCACTGATGCGTTCTGAAGTCGGTTTTCAGGCTGAAAATCTTGTTGCAGCGAAAACAGGACATCATTCGATTGGTCGTCATGTGCGTCTTCATGTGAGTGTGGAGATTCGACGCACGATTGAACGCTTTACCGCACTCGTTGCACACGAAAGGCTTCACCTACAAGTAACCCGTGATTTCTCGCCTGTTTCCGCATCTCCTACCGTAGTATGCGTGAGTCGATGCCTCGTCAAGTTCCCCGGCTGCCGGAAAGCCCTTCCGCAGTGCTCGCATGTGAATGGCTTCTCTCCGGTGTGGATTCTCTAAAATTCAGCGCTCATTTAGAGTCGCACATCTGCCATTCATCGCTTCGCCAAATCGCTACGGCAACTCGCCGCGCTTGTCCCTCTCGCGCTGCGCTTTTGTCTTCGATTCCTCTGCCAGCCAGCGGCAACTAATTGTGTGGAGCGTTGCCTCGCGGAATAAAAGATTCCCGGCGGTGAAAAGAATTTCTGACGATCGCGCCATTGTTCCCGCGACGGCGCCGCGCTCGAATCGCTCCGGCGAAAGGATTCTCCGTAGAGAGGATCCACCACGCAGCGATTCTCTCTTCCGCGACTCGTCGTCACTTCGCAGAACGAAGTCGACGAAAACAAAATTGTCGATGCGAGAAAAACAAAAAGTGAATTTCAACGCAAAGTGGAACGAGGGGTTACGGTAGTCTGTCCTCTGTGGCGGCGAGAGCAACAGATGGCCGCTTAGGTGACAATTAATGGATTCGCGCGCGCGGGGCAAATTAATAAAACATTTGCGGATTAGGAGGTGAGGTAACGCGCGCGCGCGCACGTGTGTGTCTGCGACATGGCATATGTTGGAGAGGAGCAACGCGGAAATCACCGTTTTGGGAGGTTTTAGGCATGCGTGATTTGTTGCTAATGGGCTAATTGGAGGGTATCGCGGGCTAACAGCGCGAGATTCGACGGAACTGCTGTTCTGCGACGAGTTGAATCATTTAGCGTCTTGACGAAAGCGAAACGGTATGACGCAGCGCGAACATGGTGCAGCGGAGGGCGCGTCATTGGATTCACGGGATTCTGACGCCTGTCACGTGTGCTTCATTTCCGGATTCGTCGAAATGTTCTACTTTTAGCGCACGCAGCACGAAAACAAACAAGATCGTTGCAGTTTGAGGCTAAACGGCAATCTTTCCGGTCGATCTAGGACACTTTGAACAACTTGCGGCGCTCTTCCCTCGCTACAGTACCCCGACTGACGCAAACAAAGCCAATCAAGACATGATCTAATGCAATAATGGCCTATCTGAGGATACGATCAACACACTCGACTTCCGGTCGGCTGCGCGGGGTCGTGTTATCCTCCGCTGAGGTCACTCACAATAGCGCGACAACGAAGTGAGAGTTGCGCAATTGAGCGCTTCGCTGTTATCGCAATAACTCGTTGAGAAGTCGCGAACTACCGTAATTTGAGAGAGTGAGAAGAGCAGCTCACCTTATGAGTGATCAGCGTGTTGCTCCGACTGAAAGTCTTCTCGCAGATGTCGCAGCGATACTTCTTGACGTTCGATTTGCTCGGCGTCGAATCTCTCGGAATCCGCCCGGAGGAGATCATCGGTCGAAAGAGGGACGCGTCTGTTTGATGGACTGAAATCACTCTGTTTGTACGCCAATTACCCGCAGCTCATTCAACTCACTCATGGGCATTCTGGGCCTGAAAGCGCCGATCGAATTCGACATCGGCGGCATCACCGGAGGTCTGGGTGCGTGGAGGTTGAAAGGCCATTGCTGTGTGGCGAGAAACGCCTTCTGCTGCATGAGTTGCACTGCGCTGAGATAGTCGGACATGAAATTCGCTCTTGGCGGCGCCTAAAACTCATTTCTTTAGCGCATATCACGCAATGCTGAAGCTACCTGGAGTGGGAAATTGGCCATCGGCGTCCTGTTTGTGAGCATTTTGTTGAAAATTCGCAGGAAATTCTGCGCGGCGAGCGGATTATCCGCCGGTAGCGGCATGGCGGGAAGTGCGCCGCGGGTTGGCGAGTCGTCTCTGAAAGAAAGATACGGTATAAACGGGGAATTTAGAATTCTACTCACCCTTTGTCCTCAACGGTCAGCGACAGCGGCTGATCGGCCGCGTCGGAATCCGATTCTTCGGCCTCTTCGTCCTCCTCTTCCTCCTCTTCGTCTTCGTTCTCCTCTTTCAGCTCCTTATCGTCGGCTTCCGGAATCTCGTCTTCGTCCTGGATTTTCTTCTCCCTCGCTTCCAGGAGGTCGTCAATCCGAAAACCGCCCAACTTCATCGCAGCTGCCATCTGAAACGCGTCCGGTCGTCACTAGCGCAAAGCAGATCTCAAAAAGGAGACGACTACGATAGGCGGCGCACCACGGAACTAAGAGAGCGGCGACAGCGCACAGCCTACTTCTAGTGGCGCTACCGTATCCCTTCGCGTGTGTGCGCGCAAGAGCGATGAGGGGACGACGAGGATGGGTGGGCGGATCCCGCGACGCGCGCGAAAACAACTCTCGTGCGAGGTAAACGATACTCATGAAGAATTTATGCACATGCACCTCGAGAGAAGAGGCCAGCGAGGGAGAGCTGAAGAAGCGTCTTCGCGCGCATATTTGATGTTCACACTTGAGTGACGAAGTGAGCGCGAAAGGCATAAGTGTTTAGGGGGAAGATTAGGCTGCGATGAAGAGGCTGAAACGGGGGATTAGGAAGAGTGGATCATGACTGTTGCGATCGGATTTTGATCAGCTAGCATCATACTGACCTGCAGCGCACTCAATTCAAGCTCAAACAGCCAGAAAAACGGTAAACTCTGACGATTAAACGCGCAAAAAGGCTCGAAAAACAGTAAATTAAAAAAAAATAGCTTTACCGTTTGCGGGTCCTGCAGCGACAACTGTCAGGAAGGGTCCGTAGAAACAATAAGGCGCATTTCCACAGGCCGATGCGCTCGGATCATTAGGGAGTTGCTTCACGGATTACCTTTTTGGCATTTGAGTAGGAGAATGATGTCTTAATTCGGTTCCGCAGGGAATAAGGATCAGCGCGAAGAGAGGTAAACAGGGCTTTGAAAGTCCAACCTTAGCGCTATACGATGACATTTGGTCAAAATGTTGGATTTGACAAATATTGGCTCTAAGGAACAGTACCGTTTGCCGGTCAGCCAATGACGCCATCGTTGTAGGATCAGAAAAACAGCGAAAAGTGGAGATTTCCATCAATTTTGCTATTTTTCACCGTTTTACCCCAAATCGAGTGTTCCGCTCGCATTATTCTTTGTGGATTGTTCAGATTCTGTGCTGGTGAGCCGCAGGTTGACGCTACAGGCTACGATTGACGAACCCAACAATTCCAGGCCAGAAACCAAGCCAGGCGCGATGCACTCTTGGTCAAAAATCCATCGTCCCTCGGGGATCGTTGTTCGCATTGACTACCTTCGCGGCTACCCTTTTGAGAGAATTTTCAAAATGGAGCGGCGCCTTCACGCACTTTGCCGTCATAAAACCCCATCCAGACCTTCCTTCCTTCCTTCCGACGGCGAAGTGCAACCGAGAGGCAAAGGCGAGTACTTTCAAAGTGCATCGCTTCTGTTTTAGAGCCAAACTCTGCAGCGGCGCGCTCTCAGCAGCCAATCAAACAAACTCAATTCTCGCACATGTCCACCGTATCAATGTCCTCGAAAGGTCGTCTGTCAAGAGCGCCAACTGCGGCGATACAACCGGCGATCATCCAGCTTCATCTCCTCTTCACTCCACCGCCGATTAGTCGCGCAGCGCACATTGCGTGTTCAGGGCTCTCAGCCAATTAGTCAGCGATATGGTGCGCGCGAGAGCGATAATTAATTGCGTCGTCGTCTTAGTCGAGCGCGCGCGAGTGGATCATCATGCGCTACCTCTCCGCCGGCGTCGCCGTCGCGCCACACTAATCGTCCTCTTCCTCCTCTGCGCCCTCCATATGGCATTCGCTTACGAGGAGGCAAAAATTATGAGATGAGGCGATGATACTCCCGAGTGGCGAGTGTCAGGTGCGCGGACACGCCAGGCGACTCACTTTCATCCCGTTGCGGCATCTGCCGCGGCTAATGGCTAGCGCAAACATTGCGCAATGAATATGTAAATACACGGGATTAACACGGAGCGCGACCACTTCCGTTGGATTAGAGAGCGCCGCGCGCGCACGCGGTGTACTTTTACAGTGCGCCGCCATCGGCCGTTGAGTGCCGATTGACCGCGGGTAATGGACTAGGAATTAATGAAACACACTGAAACGTCGGTTGATTTTATGATGGACGCTGCCGGGATGTTGCAATAAAAAACGGACACAAAAAACGACGACGCTACATCTCTGCGCGGAAGGAAGATACGCTAACCTTTCCGTTGCCGACGTGGACTGAGAACAACAAAGCGCAAAGTTGTGCCGCTTCCCCACCTGCTGCTGCTCCTCTTTGGGCGGACAGTTGCTCGTCTGTCTGTCTGTCTAGTCGACATGACCTCTCGCGCGCCGAAATCCATGCAGGACGATTTTTTCAAATTTGTAGGCTTGCGGGCAAGTCGCAGTGATCGTACAGCAGGTAACGGCGAACATTTTCGATTCTATTCCAGAACACGTCACTCTGCTTACAGCGATTACGGTATAACCTCATCTACGCAAGCTGCACCACGCCGAGTTGAATCATTTACCATTTCGGCGAGAGCGAACTCTTGACACGATCAGCATGACGCAACACAGACTGGGCATGAGTGGGTGCGTCACAGATTTACGGGATTCTGACGACTGCAACGTGTTCCCCAAACTCCCGGAATTACTTTTGAGCATCCCAGAATATCCCGCAGCACGGAAAACAAACAAATAACTCTAAAAGTTGAAAACACGCCGCAATTCTGACGACACCACAATCACGCAATAAGCGATCTTTACGAGATTACGAAATACGCGTTCTTCGACCTCGGTTTGAACTCGAAATCGCGTTTGTACGCTGTTTCAGCACACGAGACGCATCGAGAATTGCTGAGAAGCGCTCTTCCCTCGCTACAGTACCCCGACTGACGCAAACAAAGCCAATCAAGACATGATCTAATGCAATAATGGCCTATCTGAGGATACGATCAACACACTCGACTTCCGGTCGGCTGCGCGGGGTCGTGTTATCCTCCGCTGAGGTCACTCACAATAGCGCGACAACGAAGTGAGAGTTGCGCAATTGAGCACGCGAGCGATACTGTAAACCAATTAACTCAACTCGAACAAACTCGAGTCGTCTCCCCAGATGCGCAAAAAAGCGGAAAGAGAAGCTGCGGCGACCGAGGAGCGACGCGATTGGGGGACACGGAATATGAATCGTAAAAGAGGGACGAGGAATGTCATCGTCGTGTTTGATTATCCTTGCTCCCTATAAAGCTGCTGCTCCATTGTGTCCTTTCGACGGCGGCGGCGCGGTTGTCCCCTATCACGCAATGTCCCAACGCCGCAGGCTCCGATCGACGTTTGTCTTCTCCCACGCGCCGCTCTGGTGGTAATTAGAAAATGATCAAAGTGACGAATTGCCGCTTTGACTGCTGCCTGATTGGATGGTGCAATCGATGTGGGTGGGCTGTGATAGGTGATGATTTTCGTCTTGAAGTGACCAGATTGAGCGTCTTGTACGATTGTACAGCTCTGTATAACAAAAGCGCCCTGGAATGATAACGGGAAAACGCTCTCGATTACCGTAACCCATAATAATTAACCCATAAATCACTTACCTTCGGAAAGGCGCCAGCAACGACCACAGCTGCAGCGTATGTGTGCGTATTATTATCGCTTTATTTTGCCTCTCACTCGGTCTTTAGAGAAACCGTGGGAAAAGCGAAACATGGAAGGCTGGTCGTTGCGGTCCATGCCACGTGGGTGTTATATATAGAATCTGTGCCATATGATCCCAGTTCAGAGCAGAAAGCGCCAAGACGGGTTATTTCTACGTGTGATCAGGACTTTCTGGATTGCCGGACAAAAAATAAGATTGGCGACGTTACCGTATCCACAAATAACATTGGCCGAAGCCGACATAAAAACAGGCATGAAAATGACGGATTGCCGTTGAATCAATGATTGACCCGACATAAAGTTTCGGTAGCCAATGCCACGATGGTGGTAGTTACGAGAAGTAAACATCAAACATCTTGTCAACCTGGACTTGCCACTCCGCGAAAGTCGATTTGAAGCGCGCTCTTTGAGCTACGCTCATTGTCGCTTCGGATAAACTGTGCACGTGCTGAATGATAAAAATGAATTTTTAAGCTTTCAATAGAAACTCACTCTGAGGTGATTGCCGACTGTTGATGGGTTCATGACTGCTTCGCATCCATCGATCGGACATTGGAGAGTCAGGCCGGCATGTGCTGCGACGTGTGAACTCCGATTGGTGGGATTTAGGCCGCAGATCTTGCAGTAGACGCTGGAGAGCTGCTTCGGTCGAGTAACCATCAGCAAAGAACCTTCCTCAGGGAAGTAATTGGTCATCCGATGCCATGCTTTCGCATTCAGCTGGCCTAAATTGGCTTTGTGCCGCTGCCTTTCGTCTGGAGTCAACGATTTCGTCTGTTTCTCGTGGATACTTTCCAAGTGGTGGTAGAGGTTACTGAGCAAGAAGTCCTTCCGGCAGTCCACGATGGGACAGGGAATTCGGAATTTCTCATGCATGGCGATGTGCGCGAAACGTTCGCTGTTACTGCCTTCGCCTCGGCTTCTTACTTCCAGGTTGCAGACGGCGCACTAAATAAAAATTGCCGTCACGCTCAACTGAAGTAGAATTACTCACAGTATACAATTTCAAAGGCTTCACAATGATTGAGGCGTCGTCTTCTTCGAAGTCACGGATGACCTAAAGCAACTGTTTACAAGAGAACACACACGAAAGGCTCACTGTGGACTCTATCAACGTCCTAGAGACGTCGTCAGGTGCGTCGTAGAGTCTTTCGGGCGGAAGACCGAGAAGTGCGCGCAGGCGAGCAATTTCGGCCTTCAACTCCACGTTTTCCACAATGAGCTGAAAGCAGAGATTTGCCTGATATATACGAATTGGAGATCACCTCAGCATTTACAGTCTTCAGCTTCCCATTCTCTTTCTCAAGTTCTTCATCGGCGACAGCACGACGCTTTGGAGGCGGTGGAGATGCGCTCATTGTTCAGCTGCGCTCGGTGTGGCCGCGCGGAGGAAATTCTGACAAACAATTTCAATCCGTAAATTCGTATGATGAACGTTGGTTACTACAAGGTCACGGCGGTGCGCAGGATTGTGTCCGAAAACAAAGATCTTCACCGTGCGCAAGTGTGGAACGTTGCAATGACGTTCGCCACCCTGAATTGTCTCAATCGCGATACGGTACATTGTCAAATCAGGGAAAATCCCTGAATTTCAGTCCCGACTGCTTCCGATCCGCAGTGACGATTGGCGGCGACCGCGATCATTCGAATTGTTTGCCACCGCTCCGGTGAAGTTGCATCTGCCTTCTGCTCCACAATGCAGTACGTCATCAACGCACTCGTCAAGGTGAAGACTGCGGCTCTCACTGCCAAGTCTCCATTCTTCCCAGTCACCACCACGCCTGTATGTGTTCGCTGCAAGTTGGCGCTGATGGTAAGTGTTCGCTGTTGCGTTTATCTTATTATTTCTGTCGTTTAGGACTCCGATAAAGACCATCAGAACGATGCTTCCGGATCGTACTACACTGCAGCTTCTGAGTTCACCTCGTCTGCTCCGTCGTCTGATACCGAAGATTACAGTGATGAAGAACGAAGCTCGCCTGGCCCTGTCGATGACGAAAACCACCCAGCGAAGTCTTATTTCTCAAGCGGGGAACGCTGTGAAACATTTTCTGCTGAAGTAAGCTGGAAACTCTGACTCGCCGTAAATTCAATGAAATTTCTTTCAGGGTGTGAACTACGGCAACAGTCTTTTATCGTACGAGACTGTTAGCTCAACGAATGAGGATTTTCGACAAAGTGAACCTCGCTCTTATTCTTCGTTCAGCGAAGCAGCGAACGCGTCCAAGTCCAACACTGCATCGAGAGCCACGAAGGAGTCTCAGAAATCGACCATGTCCAGTAAGAAAGTTTCTTGGAAGGTAAGCTTGAAACTCAACCCCAACGTTACATAACTGAACTTTCCTTCAGGATGACGTTGACGGAAATCATTTCGCTTCGAAGTCTTCTCAACAATCGAAGCTTCGCTACATTTCTTCGTCAATTGCTGCAGCTGAATCTGTCAACACTTCTTCGAAGGCATTACGGAAAACTACCTTGCCCATCCATCATGTTAACTCACGATCCACCATCAACAGTGCATCCATTAAGAATATTCCTGTTAGAATGGTAATTTGAGTTGTTCCTTGCAATCTATTTCATCTTACTTTTATAGGTTCCTCCACTTCCACTGGCTAGCTCTGCTGTGAACCCATTGATTGCCGTTCCGGCGGGCAGTGTGATCAAGAAGAATGCCGACGTCAACGTTCTTCTCTTGGGCGAAAGCGGAGTTGGAAAGTCGACGTGGATCAATTCGATTCTCAACTACCTTGGTCGCAAATCCTTTGATGATGCACTCAACAGGAAGAAACTGTCCACGCCTTGCAAGACTGTCATGGACCATGGCAAGAGGAAGCTTCTTGTTGACTATGAAACTTCGAAGACTCATTACAAGCCGCGGTCCTACGCGTTCCAACGAAATGGCCACGTCTACCACTTTGTTGACGGACCAAGTGTTTCTACCACATTTGGACCTTTGAAGGATCGCCGAAACATGGATCAGCTGCTCCAGGTCTTTGCATCATTCGACCACTTCAACGCAATCTGCTTCCTCATCGAAGCGGACTGTCGACAGCTTAGTGATGCCTTCCGCTGCTGCTTTGTGGATTTGCTGACCGTCCTTCCTCCTTCGGCGATGAACAATGTATTCTTCTGCTTCACGAAGTCCGCCTCCACTGGATTCATACCCGGAAACGGCGTCATCTGCCTTAACGAGTTGCTGACTGAATACCGATCGATGGGATATTTGGACTCGCACTTTGAAGTCCACATGGAGCACTTTATGGACAACGAGCTGCTCGAGCACCTGGCTTCGACCCACATTGCTTCAGCCAAATGTCTCCAAAATTGGAACCTTTCTTGCGCAATGACGAAGGAATTTCTGGATGAAATCGTGGGCCTGAAGCCTATTGATTGTGTGGATGTTCGTCGCAACTTTACTGCCCATCGTCTTCTTCGTAATTTTGTTTCGCATTATCGCTCCGCGCGCCACGAAACGCGAACTGCTCGCAGTGATTATGAAAAGATTAAGCCTTGCGCGTCCGCGAAGCTTTTTGATGCCTCCGAAGAGACTGTGACGCATCATTTGATTTGCACCAGCCGTAAATGCACCGGAGTCTTTCCGATTGTCGGCGGCGGCGTTGCTCGCGTTTATGCGGCGGCGTGTCACAATGATTGTCACCACAAGAATGCGGAGGCTTGCGCGGCCAAGGCGCGCACGCGATTGGACATTTGCCGAGGATGTGGCTGCGATTGGAAGTTCCATGCGATTACTGATAAGAAGATGGTCGTGCGTGAATTGGGCACCGAAGACTTGCGTGCAGCTGAACGCCGACTTGTGTCCGCCATGGATGTCGAAGCTGCTTTCCTGAACATTTGCCTCTCACTGGTCCACATGTTCTATGGACGGAGCTGCTGCAAGATGAACCACGCGTACACGAACTATCTGACGTCAGCTTCTGTGGGCCAATCGGAAATTGAAGAACTCTCCAACACCGTGATCGAGTGGAAGCTCCTGAAGAAGGTGATGGGCCACTACGAAGACGAGCGCCTCAATGGTCAACTCTCGACGATTCCGATCCCCGACTTTGGATGGTTGCGGAAGCGCTTCGATTGGTTGAAGAAACACATGGTCGACACCAACATGGTCGCCTTTTTCCTGGACATGAAGATCGATCTCGCCAGTCGTCACGTGAGCACGTCCTGCTAGAATGGATTTTATTTATTTATTTTTATCATAATGTCTTTTAGTTTTTGTCTTTTAGTTTTTGTTTTGTTACGCAATAAATTTTGAAATGAAATGTCTTGTGATGGGTTCCTCCATTTATTTTTTGCTACCGACTCCGGACAGATTGAGTGAAATGTTGCAGATGGACGTGACGGGAATGCTCCTTGAAGGTCGAGAAACGTTTCTTTATCTGATATCTGCAAACGCAAATTGTCCGGCGCTTCCGAGCGAGCGAGCTTTGACGATAGGCGCCGCAGAGGATGTCGGAAGGACTCTCGGTGCCTTCGACGATCGAACGACGATGAAGAGGCAGAACTAACAGACCAACAGTTGAAGAATCACAAGACGACAACAAAAACAGATTCAAATTCAAACACATTTTATTATCTTACATCACACACACACAAATCAAGGGTTGTACTCGATGGGAAGGTTCTTGCGGCGGACCATGCCGTCTCCCTGGAACCATTCGCGGCGGAACTGCTTGGCGGCACCGTCGGGGGTGTTGGTCCATTCGATGGTGATGCGGTCGTTGTTGGTGTCCTCCTGCCCGAAGACGAACGAGTCGCACGAAACGGCCATCAGCACGGCTTCCTTGGGGTCCAGAACTCCGCAGGGAGGGTCGACTCCGAGACGCTTCATGTTGGTGGTCTTGATGGCCCATCCGATGCGGCGGCCGCCGGCGTTGATGATCTTGATGTGGTAGGTGTGCTTGTCATCGTAGGGGGCGTTGAAGACGATCTTCGTGCCGGGCTGGGTGGTGATGTCTCCTGGAGGGATGGATTGAGCCATTGCTGCTGCTGCTGCTTGACTCACAGTGCTCGCGTCTCGCCTTTTATGCGTGCAAAGCGTCCGGTGTCCGATCGGTCAGACGCGAGTGAGTTGGCACTCGCTGTTCTCTCTCGATTTGCACGTAGCGAGCGATGGAAGCAGCTGTCTGTGTTGCGTTTTGCACGTTCTCATCGACGCAAAAGGCGTACAACTTGAAAACATGTTTATTCTGGGGTCCGACGCCCAAAAACCCGAAATTGGAAGATTTCCTGAGTTTTTAATAATTTTAATAAATGTCCGAAATCATTCAATGTTCAAACTTGAAAAAATAATTTTTTTTAAAATTATTCACAAATCATTCAAACACATTCGGTGGCACTGTTGGCACATTCATTTTAAAAGTCATTTATTGCGGAAATCAACTCTAAACACTTTGATTCTGGCGCTTCCAACGACCCGCGGCTTCCAGCAGCTTCGATTGACAACGACTCGCTTGATCGATCAACGCGCGCACCGTCGCGCACGCCTGATCATCTCCATTGCGCTTCTCGAATTCGTCCCATGCTGTCAGAAGCATTTTCCGGTCTTCGCCGCTCTGCAGCGCTTCATGCGCTCGGAAGAACGCGGCTCTCGCCCTCTCTGTGTCCTTCAGGCCGATTTCAAACTCCGCCAGGCTGATCCACACTTTGACGTGGTTGCTGCGCTGCAGCAGCGTCCCGTAGAGCTCGCGGACGGTCGCGTGCTCCTCCTGCTCGATCTCAAAGTCGATGAACGCCTTCCACACCGCTTCCATGTCCAGCACGGGGAGGTCGATGGCCAGCGAGTAGATCGCCCTCGCGCGAGCGGAATCTCCCAGCGACGCTTCCAGATCCGCGAATTCCATCCACGTTCTCGCGTCTTCGGGACAGAAATCCACGAATTTCTCGTAGATCTTACGGCAGCGATCGAATTCTCGCAAATTCAGCTCCAAGTCGATGTACTCTCTGAAGAGCTTCTTCTTGGGACACAAGCCGATCGCGTGTCCGAGGAGCCTCCGCGCCTCCGAGAGGTTTCCCTGGCGAATCTCGAATTTCGCGAAGAGAATCCACACCTTCGCGAAGGTGAACAGCGTGTGCGGGACGAGTTCGAGGCATTTCTTGAAGATTTGCCTCGTTCTGTCGCAGTCCTTGGCTTCCAGCTCCTCGTACAGCGCGTAGTTGATCCACAGGTAGATGAATCGTCGCCACGATCGCTTTTCCCAACTCGGAGGGGCGCTGGCGATGGCGGATTCGAAGGATTCCTCGATCGCTTGGCGGGAGGCGCCCTCCGACTGCAGGAGACGAATGTAGTCGAACCAGGCGTCGTAGTCGTACGAGTTCTCCGCAATTTTCTGCGCGTAGCGACGCTTCCGGCTTGAAAGGACCGCGTCTTCCGCGTTACCGTACTTCTTCTCGTGCTCCACGTGATGCTTGTAAATCTCTGCTGTTCGGTCCGCCGGCAAATGATCCAGCGCGAAGCGGTAGATCGCTCCGACCCTCTCGTGTTCCTTCTTGCGTTCCTCGAAGTGCGCAAACGCGATCAGCAGATCTTCTTGGAGGTCGTTCTTGAAGAACTCCACCGCTCGCTCGTATGCAGCTCGGGAATCGCCGTCGTTTCCGTGTTTTTCCTCGAATTTCGCGAAACGAATCCAGATCTGCACGTCGTGTTGGTGGACGTCGAGGAAGCGCAGCCATACGCACCGCGCGCGGTCGATTTCGCCGTAACGGAGCTCGAAATTGGCGTAGGTGAGCCAGGCTTGCTGACTCGGTTCCCAGGACATCCACCGTTCGTAGATCTGCCGGGCGCCGGGCGCGTTCTCGAGCAGCTCCTCCATGTAGACGTACTTCAGCCAGATCTGCTCAGCGCGGGGGAGCGCGGTGACCGTGCGATCGAAGACGTTTCTCGCGTGGTTCACCTGCTTCGTCCGCATCTCCATTTCGGCGTACTGGAGCCACAGGCCGATGTTGCGGCCGTCGACCTCCAGCGCGCGTTCGAACACCGAACGCGCCATCTGCAGCTCCCCGATCGTCTCCTCCCACTTGGCGTACTTCAGAAAGTTGGCGATCTGCGTGCGATTCCGGCGGATCGCGTCTTCAAAGTCCTTGCGACGTTGTCGGTTGAGTTCGGCGAGTTCTTGTGCATCCGCGGGGATTCCGCAGGACGGAGAAGCCGAGAATTGGCGTTGGCGTTCGGTGGCTTCACGCAGCAGCTGCTCTGCGCTGATCTGCACCGCTGCGGGCTCCTTGTTCTTTGCCTTCAAGGCTTTGTGAGGCGTGCTCGACATGTTTGACTCTGATTGATGAAGCTACCTGGTCTTAAATAGAGTTGAAGCAATGCTTAAAAGCAATGCGGCTTGCGGGCAACACGCATTACACACCTTATTGTCTTTACACACCTGGTATTGTCTTCACGCCAATTATCTAATTTCTAATTTCGTTTGGATCTCGTCGTTTGTGAATTCGTTTATACAAAAGATGACAAACAGGAACAAATATACATGCCTATAACGTCCCCTCCTCTACAGGTACTCTTCAGGATCAAATTCAGGATCACTAAAGTGATCGTCCCCGTCAAAGTCATCATAATCAAAGTATTCACGTCCATGGGCGTCTTGGTCGTCCGACTCGTCATAATAATCATCCCATAAGTAATCGTCGTCAGATTTCGAGTACACAGGCAACACGTCTTCACCAGGCACCAAGAATTCACAAGGGCTCTTAAACTCTTCTGGGTTTCTTTCCACCATCGCTTCAAGGAATTCCTGACTGTCGAACGGATTGTTCTTGACATGGATATAATCGCTGTAGAGCTCGGGAAGATATTCAGAAAGCTTGAGATCATCAACGAGAAGCTCGATGAACTGAACTGTGCCGCGATAGGTCATGCGGCAAATTGATTGGAGCGACGGGATCTGAAATATCCGAAATATATTTTATCCGGGAAGATACGCGTCCTTACCGACGA
>MQUG01003636.1:0-15252 GCA_007213375.1 Steinernema feltiae | reverse complement strand
TCCGGTGTCCGATCGGTCAGACGCGAGTGAGTTGGCACTCGCTGTTCTCTCTCGATTTGCACGTAGCGAGCGATGGAAGCAGCTGTCTGTGTTGCGTTTTGCACGTTCTCATCGACGCAAAAGGCGTACAACTTGAAAACATGTTTATTCTGGGGTCCGACGCCCAAAAACCGAAATTGGAAGATTTCCTGAGTTTTTAATAATTTTAATAAATGTCCGAAATCATTCAATGTTCAAACTTGAAAAAATAATTTTTTTTAAAATTATTCACAAATCATTCAAACACATTCGGTGGCACTGTTGGCACATTCATTTTAAAAGTCATTTATTGCGGAAATCAACTCTAAACACTTTGATTCTGGCGCTTCCAACGAACCGCGGCTTCCAGCAGCTTCGATTGACAACGACTCGCTTGATCGATCAACGCGCGCACCGTCGCGCACGCCTGATCGTCTCCATTGCGCTTCTCGAATTCGTCCCATGCTGTCAGAAGCATTTTCCGGTCTGCGCCGCTCTGCAGCGCTTCATGCGCTCGGAAGAACGCGGCTCTCGCCCTCTCTGTGTCCTTCAGGCCGATTTCAAACTCCGCCAGGCTGATCCACACTTTGACGTGATTGGTGCGCTGCAGCAGCGTCCCGTAGAGCTCACGGACGGTCGCGTGCTCCTCCTGCTCGATCTCAAAGTCGATGAACGCCTTCCACACCGCTTCCGGCATGTCCAGCACGGGCGGTCGATGGCCAGCGAGTAGATCGCCCTCGCCCGAGCGGAATCTCCCAGCGACGCTTCCAGATCCGCGAATTCCATCCACGTTCTCGCGTCTTCGGGACAGAAATCCACGAATTTCTCGTAGATCTTCCGGCAGCGATCGAATTCTCGCAAATTCAGCTCCAAGTCGATGTGCTCTCTGAAGAGCTTCTTCTTGGGACACAAGCCGATCGCGTGTCCGAGGATCCTCCGCGCCTCCGAGAGGTTTCCCTGGCGAATCTCGAATTTCGCGAAGAGAATCAACACCTTCGCGAAGGTGAACAGCGTGTGCGGGACGAGTTCAAGGCATTTCTTGAAGATTTGCCTCGTTCTGTCGCAGTCCTTGGCTTCCAGCTCCTCGTACAGCGCGTAGTTGATCCACAGGTAGATGAATCGTCGCCACGATCGCTTTTCCCGACTCGGAGGGACGCTGGCGATGGCGCATTCGAAGGATTCCTCGATTGCTTGGCGGGAGGCGCCCTCCGACTGCAGGAGGCGAATGTAGTCGAACCAGGCGTCCTAGTCGTACGAGTTCTCTGCGATTTTCTGCGCGTAGCGACGCTTCCGGCTTGAAAGGACCGCGTCTTCCGCGTTACCGTACTTCTTCTCGTGCTCCACTTGATGCTTGTAAATCTCTGCTGTTCGGTCCGCCGGCAAATGATCAAGCGCGAAGCGGTAGATCGCTCCGACCCTCTCGTGTTCCTTCTTGCGTTCCTCGAAGTGCGCAAAGCGATCAGCAGCTCTTCTTGGAGGTCGTTCTTGAAGAACTCCACCGCTCGCTCGTATGCAGCTCGGGAATCGCCGTCGTTTCCATGTTTTTCCTCGAATTTCGCGAAACGAATCCAGATCTGCACGTCGTGTTGGTGGACGTCGAGGAAGCGCAGCCACACGCGCCGCGCGCGGTCGATTTTGCCGTAACGGAGCTCGAAATTGGCGTAGGTAAGCCAGGCTTGCTGACTCGGTTCCCAGGACATCCACCGTTCGTAGATCTGGCGGGCGCCGGGCGTGTTCTCGAGCAGCTCCTCCATGTAGACGTACTTCAGCCAGATCTGCTCAGCGCGGGGGAGCGCGGTGACCGCGCGATCGAAGACGTTTCTCGCGTGGTTCACCTGCTTCGTCCGCATCTCCATTTCGGCGTACTGGAGCCACAGGCCGATGTTGCGGCCGTCGACCTCCAGCGCGCGTTCGAACACCGATCGCGCCCTCTGCAGCTCCCGATCGTCTCCTCCCACTTCGCGTATTTCAGAAAGTTGGCGATCTGCGCGCGATTCCGGCGGATCGCGTCTTCAAAGTCTTTGCGGCGTCGTCGGTTGAGTTCGGCGAGTTCTTGTGCATCCGCGGGGATTCCGCAGGACGGAGAAGCCGAGAATTGGCGTTGGCGTTCGGTGGCTTCACGCAGCAGCTGCTCTGCGCTGATCTGCACCGCTGCGGGCTCCTTGTTCTTTGCCTTCAGGGCTTTGTGAGGCGTGCTCGACATGTTTGACTCTGATTGATGAAGCTACCTGGTCTTAAATAGAGTTGAAGCAATGCTTAAAAGCAATGCGGCTTGCGGGCAACACGCATTACACACCTTATTGTCTTTACACACCTGGTATTGTCTTCACGCCAATTATCTAATTTCTAATTTCGTTTGGATCTCGTCGTTTGTGAATTCGTTTATACAAAAGATGACAAACAGGAACAAATATACATGCCTATAAAGTCCCCCCCCCTACAGGTACTCTTCAGGATCAAATTCAGGATCACTAAAGTGATCGTCCCAGTCAAAGTCATCATAATCAAAGTATTCACGTCCATGGGCGTCTTGGTCGTCCGACTCGTCATAATAATCATCCCATAAGTAATCGTCGTCAGATTTCGAGTACACAGGCAACACGTCTTCACCAGGCACCAAGAATTCACAAGGGCTCTTAAACTCTTCTGGGTTTCTTTCCACCATCGCTTCAAGGAATTCCTGACTGTCGAACGGATTGTTCTTGACATGGATATAATCGCTGTATAGCTCGGGAAGATATTCAGAAAGCTTGAGATCATCGACGAGAAGCTCCGATGAACTGAACTGTGCGCGATAAGTCATGCGGCAAATTGATTGCAGCGACGGGATCTGAAATATCCGAAATATATTTTATCCGGGAAGATACGCGTCCTTACCGACGACTCCAGCCCAGATGACCCCTCGCAGTTTTTGCAGAGCGGAAGGATGAGAGAGAACTCCGCGGCAAACCATCGGCAAAGAACCCTCTCTGCAAGTGTGAAACGTTGCAGTGACGTTCTCGCGATACGGTCGGAGTCCTTTCTCGAGCTCGTCGATGAACGCGTATTGCGGGGTCTCTGTGCTGAGACGTGGCGGGTCGGGGGGCAGTGATGGAGGTTGGAAGGGTGCGGAGGGCATCGAATTCATGGGAATCGGCTGGTAGTAAGCGTAGGGATTCTCAAAGATCGGCTGCTTCGCGTGTTGCATCGTTTTTGCAACGCACAACGCGATGAATCCTTTGCGCTGCTCGGCTTGCGCGAGATACATCGCAGCTTGGTCATCGGGCATTGCTTCCAAGGGCGCTTCGTTGACTTGGAGGATCAAATCGCCAACATTGACGCGTCCACAGGCGGCAGCCGCGCTTCCTAAACGAGCCATCGAAGTTTGGTTTACAGTTAACACGGATAAGACGCACCTGGCATTAGATTAGCGACGATCAGCCCACTTCCGTTGACACTGGCGACCGTAATTCCAAGCGGGCGGAAGCGGATGTCCAAGCTGACCGTTATGATATCCAGAGCCATCGACGAATCCGTTAGCATCGTAGAATACTCCGACTGAGGTCGCTTAGCTGCTCTGAACTGACGCCGCGGCCGTCGCTGGTGGAGAACGACGTTGAAGCCATGGAGTCGAAGCCGCCTCTGTATCGCGGCTGATGTCGGGGAAACATTTCTGTCTCCTCGTAAGTCGTGTACTCGTCTTCCCGTTGTGAGTCGACCGGTTCATCTGGAATATTCATTGCAAATGGATCAAAAGAAGGCATGAATACCGTAGTACGTGTCAGTTGCCTCCAAAAACAACTCGTATTCGCCGTTCGCATTCTTCACCAGCTCATCGCTGTTGCCATCGAGTTCAACTCGCACTTCCTTCCTGAACAACAACGCGCGTTGAGTCATGCGAGATGAGCTTGGCTGGACACAAGTCGCAAAGTTTCCAAGTCCGCTGATGCGCGTCAGCGTCCTTCCGTCGAGGAGTTTCTCAAGGTCGCAGACGAACGACGACGTCATTCCAGTCTGGTCCAAGTCTTGCTGGATCCTCCGGACGTTCGCGTCGATGTGGGCGAACTCGAGCATCTCTTCGAAAGGTCATCTTCATCTGGAGAGCTGCTTCGGTCGAATAACCATCGGCAAAGAACCCTCTCTGCAAGTGTGAAACGTTGCAGTGACGTTCTCGCGATACGGTACATTGAGAGATCAGGCAAAATCCCTGAATTTCAGTCCCGGCTGCTTCCGATCCGCAGTGACGATTGGCGGCGACTGCGAACATTCGAATTGTTTGCCACCGCTCCGGTGAAGTTTCATCTGCCTTCTGCTCTACAATGAACACGATGCCCGCAACATCGTCCACCACCGACCAGAACATGCTGCCATCTGCCATCCAGCCTCAGTCAGAGGACATTGCACGCGCCGGTGCTTATCCCGGAACAACGCGTGCACCAATGACTGAGGCGGAAATGGACGCTTTCTGCAGCCTTGGAAATGGTGAGCAGCCCGGCCTCCCCGCGACCTCGCAAACCAAATTCGTCTGCGACGATTGCGGCAAGGTCTACAAGACCAAGGATGGCCTGGTACGCCACCGCAATGCAAAGCATGGCGATGGTCATGTCTTTGGATGCCAACACCCCGCTTGCCAGTTCGTGTACTTCGTGTACCACCCGGACTTGGTGGAGCATCATCGGGAGGTCCACGGCATCCAGCCGCCGAAGGAATTCGGTAACATTTTTTACTTTTTCGGCTCTTTTTTAACTTTTCTTGTTTAGGAAAGCGCCCCCGCACTCCCAAGATGGAAATTGACGCGCGAAAGCGCGAGTTGTGCGCCCGCTGTGGCCGCCATCTCCCGCTCGGCACCAAAGAAGAACACGAGAAGGCCTGCATGGACTTCCGGCGCAAACCGACGCGTGCGCCGAAGCGTCCCATCCCTGCCGCCCCACAGGATCCGCCCGCGAAGAAGCGCCGCATCCCCGCCGACGTGCCTTCGACGTCCCGCGCGCCTGCTCCTCGAGTCCAGTGGCGGATGGTCCCGGAAGAACGCCGTAGAGTGTTCAGCACGGATTTGCGTTTCCACGCGGCCGTCGTCTACCGCGTGCACCGGGAGCGTCCGCGCCGCCTTCCTCCTCCCCGAGACCGTGAATGAGCGCTAGTTAGTTGTTCTCTTCAGCTGTTTCTTTGTACATATTTTGTAAATAAACTTTTTCTTCTTTTCCTCTTGGTTTCCGACTTGATCTCTTTTGTCCTCATTTCGCGTCTCATTTCGGCTTGTGCTGTACGCGTGGATTCCTTGATCTCACTGACGATTTCTCATATTTTCAGAACCGCACAGATGAAACTCGTCGACCGAGGAGGTGACGGTAGGTGGGAGGCTTGTTTTCGGCATCTTTTAAAAGAATTATTCAGGCTGCTGCAGCAACATGGAGCTCTCCTGGGTCATTCGCCGCATCGCAAGAACAAGGCTTTGCGCAAGGTGGTGGCTATTTGCGTGGACAGCCTCATCAGAAAGAGAAGAAGTCAGCGAAGAGCAATGCGAAAATTTAATACCGAAGGTACGCTTTGAAGGCGTATTCCCGATCACTAAACATCTGCTTCAGGTTCCTAAACTAGCGATAACGGAAGAGGTGCTGGGGAAGGAAATCTTCAGCAACATGAGGAATCATCACGTTGCCTACGTGGAGTTGTGTGCGAAATGAAGTCCAACGCCAACGCAACCTCAAAATGCTGCGAATTTGTTTGTTCTCGAATTCCTTCGATTTGCTTTTTAGACTCTGCTTTCAGGCACGTTGTCAGCCACACCGGAGAGGCTATGGGAAGCCCGATCGAAGACTGTTCGGCGAAGATAACATTCGTTGGCCGTTGATTTGTAGGCGGGTGACGGAACAACGCTTCGTGTTCCGCGTCTACCGCAGTCAAAACAGAATGCAAATGAAGCTCGCCACGTCCACCCCGGGATTACACGTCGGCAGGATGGAGAAATCAACGGATACAAAAGCGCAGAGCGGCGGCCGAATCGTCAGTCGGGCTCGGTTGAGTTTCGTCTTCGTCCTCGCTTCATCAGAATCATGTTCGCTTGCGGAGGTCGATCGACTGCCTGGCTCTGCGCGCTCCTTGTGGCGCTTGTGCTCTTCGAGGGCGCCATCGCCGGCTCGAGCGAGAGCGGCCAGGCGCGCAACCGCAAGGAGAAGTCGAAGGATCTGACCGAAGTCAAGGATGCGAACGGAGACAACATGATCGTCGCCACGCTCGTCAGCTGCTCGTCGCAGCTCTCCGGCGAGGAGGCGGTCGAGTGGAATCTGCTGATCGAGGAGTGCAGCGCCATCTCGAACAACGCCACGCTCACCTCCGACGAGATCCTCGTCCTCGTCGCCGCCAAGATCAAGATCATCTTCACGAAGTTCGCCGCCATCCGCGAAAAGTTCCTCTACTTGACGATCGGCGAGTGGGGCGACTTCAACGCGCTCTTCCAGGTCTCCCTCTGGATCAACGCCGACTTCACCGAGAGCCTCCTGATCGTGAACAACGGCAAGTGCGAGATCGAAGAGGCGATCCTCGAGCTTGAGAACTCGTGCTCGGACCAGGCGGAGAAGGACGCGCTGAAGCAACTCCGCGCCGAGATCGAATTCTGCGTCAACGACGTCAGCATGAGCTACGAGGAGAAGATGGCGAACCTCTCGATGACCTTCAAGGCGTTCTTCAAGCTGCACGCGGCCTGGAAGGAGGACATCATGAACATCGAGATCAAGGGATTCGGCCTCATCGGCTCGTTCCTCGACGTCGCCGACATGGTGAGTCGCCGCATTCAGCGCAGCGCGCGCAGAACTGATTTCAGTACTTCCGCATCGCCCACTTTGCCGACTTGTTCGTCATCTCCCCCGGCGAGACCGACTGCGACCTCGTCGTGGACATGACCGCCGAGATGAACAACGCCAAGTACAACTTCAGCCGCGCCGAGAAGACCCAACTCACCGACTTTATCAACAACATCCGCGTGTTGATCGCCGGAGACGCGTCACTCACCATTGAAGCCAAGATCAAGGCCGTCGTCTACCAGTACTCGCAGCTGATGAAGACGAGCGCCTTCCTGAAGTTCCGCCTCCGCGAGTTCGCCATCGGATCTGCCTTCGAGTTTGGCACCTTCGGAGACCTCATCGACGCCTGCGCCTTCGTGAGTCGACCGCCCCCGCAGGCCTAAATATCCCCGCTTTCAGGGATCGCGCTTCCCACCCACGACGCCTCCCACCACCGCGCCTCCCCCGACCACCACTCCCGTCCAAGGCGACTGCGGCAAGGCCCCCGACGTCCTCGCCATCTTCAACGGCAACATGACCATCTTCTGGCAGTCCACCGACAAACACCTCAAGAACAACCCGGGAAACCAGGCGACCAACTGGCGCCCGTACCTCAACATGATCCAGAACACGATCATCATGAACTCCTCGTACTCGGCCGCCCAGAAGATCCAGAAGATCGCCAACACCATCACGACTTACATTGGCACCAACAGCGCCCGCGCCTCCTACGTCTACGCCATCCAGATCGAAGGCTGGGGCACCTACAAGCAGTTCTGCACTTGCGGGGGCTTTTGAGTGAAGTGGGAATGTTTCGAGAGAAACATTTCAGTTGAAATAAACTAAACAAACATGTAAAGAAGGCCAAAAGCGTCGTTCCACTAGTAAACGGGGCTCCATTGGTCCTCTCACTTTCACCAGAAGCGACTCCCGCTCGCGCAGCGTGTCAAGAGCTGCTAACAACTTCTTGTATACGCTGGAGAGCTGCTTCGGTAGAATAACCATCAGCAAAGAACCCTCGCTGCAAGTGTGAAACGTTGCAATGACGTTTTCGCGATACGGTACATTGAGAGATCAGGCGAAATCCCTGAATTTCAGTCCCGGCTGCTTCCGATCCGCAGTGACGATTGGCGGCGACTGCGATCATTCGAATTGTTTGCCACCGCTCCGGTGAAGTTTCATCTGCCTTCTGCTCCACAATGCAGTACGTCATCAACGCTCTCGTCAAGGTGAAGAACGCCAAGGCGACTCTCCACATCCCACTCTTCCCGGTCACCACCGCTGATGGCAGACGCCTCTTTGCGCTGATGCCGGTATGCACTCGCTGCTGCGTTGCGTTCATTTTCTTATTTCTTTTTCGTTTAGGTTTCCGATCTCAGCGCTTCTCAGCGCACCTTGTCTGCTCCCTCATCCGATGTCGAGCATTCCATCGATGAAGAATGGGGCTATCGGGGCCAGGCCGATGTCGAAGACCACCATTTGAAGTGCGAGCAATCGCCTTCTTCCTCTGAGGTAAGCTGCAAACCCGAGTTTAACCATTACATCATTCTTTCAGGCTGCCAATGCTGCTCCTTCATCCGATGTCGAGCATTCCATCGATGAGGAATGGGGCTATCAGGGCCAGGCCGATGTCGAAGACCACCATTTCCAGTGCGAGCAATCGCCTTCTTCCTCTGAGGTAAGCTGCAAACCCGAGTTTAACCATTACATCATTCTTTCAGGCTGCCAATGCTGCTCCTTCATCCGATGTCGAGCATTCCATCGATGAGGAATGGGGCTATCAGGGCCAGGCCGATGTCGAAGACCACCATTTGAAGTGCGAGCAATCGCCTTCTTCCTCTGAGGTAAGCTGCAAACCCGAGTTTAACCATTACATCATTCTTTCAGGCTGCCAATGCTGCTCCTTCATCCGATGTCGAGCATTCCATCGATGAGGAATGGGGCTATCAGGGCCAGGCTGATGTCGAAGATCACCATTTCCAGAGCGAGCAATCGCCTTCTTCCTCTGAGGTAATCTGCAAACCCGAGTTTAACCATTACATCATTATTTCAGGCTGCCAATGCTGCTCCTTCATACGATGTCGAGCATTCCATCGATGAAGAATGGGGCTATCAGGGCCAGGCCGATGTCGAAGACCACCATTTGCAGTGCGAGCAATCGCCTTCTTCCTCTGAGGTAAGCTGCAAACCCGAGCTTAACGTTCATTAAACTTTTTTTCCAGGTTGTCAATGAAGGGATTTCTCAGTTGTCTCATGAGACTCTGAACTTAACGAATGAGGCTCCCCAACAAACTGGACCTGGCAGCTCTCCGTCATCCACGGAAGCAGCTGACTCATACAAGTCTCAGACTGCCTCGAATGCAACCGAAGAGTCTCACAAATCAATCATGAGTGACAAGAACGTTTCCTGGAAGGTAAGCTTGAAAGTTAAACTCAATCGTTGCATCATTTAATTTTCTTTCAGGGTGTAAACGACGGAAATTCTTCTTCTTGGGAGACTGCCAGCTTAACGAATGTGGGTTCTCCACAGATGGACCCGCGCTCTTATTCTTCGTCCGTAGCAGTTGCGCGTTCCAAGCCCGTTCACCTGAATAACTCTCGTCCTTGTTCCAGCAGCAGCGCGTCTGCCAGCGAACATTTTCCTTTTCGAATGGTAATTTGTCAATTAATCGTTTCTGTTTATTTCATCTTATTTTTGTAGATTCCTCCTCATGCGAACCTCGTTGTGAAGAAGACGGCCGACGTGAACGTGCTTCTCCTGGGCGAAAGTGGAGTTGGAAAGACGACCTGGATCAACTCGATCATCAACTACCTCGGTCGCAATTCCCGTGAAGATGCGGTCTACAGGAACAAGCTCTTCACGCCCTACAATACGATTATGGACCAAGGCAAAAGGAAGCTTCTTGTGGTAAAGGAAACCTCGAAGAACGACCACAAGCCGCGTTCCCAAGATTTCCAACGAAATGGACATGTCTACCGCTTTGTCGATGGACCCAGCGTTTCTACTTCGTTTGGACCTTTGAAGGACCGCCGAAACATGGATCAGCTGCTCCAGGTGTTTGCTTCATTCGACCACTTCAACGCAATCTGCTTCCTCATCGAAGCGGACTGTCGACAGCTTAGCGATGCCTTCCGTTTCTGCTTTGTGGATTTGCTGACCGTCCTTCCTCCTTCGGCGATGAACAATGTATTCTTCTGCTTCACCAAGTCCGCCTCCACTGGATTCCTGCCTGGAAACGCCGTCATCCGCGTGAACGAGCTGCTGACTGAATACCGATCGAAGGGCTATCTGGACTCGCACTTCAAGGTCAACATGGAGCATTTCGTTGACAACGGTCTGCCCGAGCAGTTAGCTTCGACCCACGTTGCTTCCGCCAAATGCGTTCAAAATTGGGACATTTCTTGCGCGATGACGAAGAAATTTCTGGACGAAGTCGCGCAACTGAAGCCTATGGATTCCAAGGACGTTCGTCGCAACTTTACCGCCCTTCGTCTTCTACGTGAGTTTGTTTCGCATTATCGCTCCGCGCGCCACGAAACGCGAACTGCTCGCAGTGATTATGAAAAGATTAAGCCTTGCGAGTCCGCGAAGCTTTTTGATGCCTCCGAAGAGACTGTGACGCCTCATTTGATTTGCACCAGCCGTAAATGCAGCAAAGTTTATCCGATTGTCGGCGGCGGCGTTGCTCGCGTTTATGCGGCGGCCTGTCACAATCGTTGTCAGCACAAGACCGTCGAGGATTGCGCGGCTAAGGTGCGCACGCGATTGGACATGTGCCGTGGCTGTGGCTGCGATTGGAAGTTTCATGCGCCAACTGATAAGAAGGTCACTGTGCGCGAATTGGGCTCTGAAGACTTGCGCGCTGTGAAACGCCGCCTTGCCTCCGCCAAGAATGTCCAAAATGGTCTCTTGGACGTCTGCCTCTCTCTTGTCCACATGATTTACGGACGGAGCTGCTGCGCGACGAACCACGCCTTCGCGCATTATCTGCGCTCTGCTGCTGTGGAAAAATCGGAAATTGTGGAACTCTCCAACGCTGTGACCGAGTGGAAGCTCCTGAAGAAGGTGATGGACTACTACGAAGGCGAGCGCCTCACGGGCTCAATTCCGATCGCCGACTTTGGATGGCTGGAGGAGCGCTTCGATTGGCTGCAGCTCCACGGCGTTGACACTAGCATCGCCGCTTCCTTCTTGGATGCGAAGGGCTGACCTCGTGACCTCGCCAGTCGACTTGTGAAGACTCCGTGCTAGCTTCTTGTTGTACATATTATGTTTTAGTTTTTTGTTTATTTCTTATTTTGTATCTAATAAAGTTTAATTTTAATGTTTTCGTGCGTTTCCCAGGGTTTCCATCCTTTTCGACTTGTTCTTTTGTTTGTGATTGGCGTATTCTTTGCATGCTTCGAGACGGGATGTTGTGGTGTGACTGTCTTCGCAGGTCTGACACGTCACCAGCTCCACGGCGGTCATGGTTGTCTCCTCCACTCCGCTCTCGAGTCACCTCGTGAATCGGTCGGTTCATTTCGCGAAATGGCGTCTACCTTCAAGCGCCTTCTGATCACGTTTCGGAGTCGCATGCAGCATCTCCGCCTTGGGAACTACGCTGTTTCTGTGGTTCCATCGACGGCGCCAACTGGTAGGTCGTCTTTTTTAATCGTAAATCATGGTAGACGTGCTTTCAGTCCTGCGAAGGAGGGAAGCGTGACGTCTATTACGTCGACTGCCAAGCAGTCGCGCGTAACGGTCCGTTCCAACGCCCACGAAAATTGCCAAGGAGTCCACGTCGGATGCCGCGTCGGTATTTGAGTAAGTTGGAAATATATTTTCGTGGAATTGATGAATTTTCTGTGTTGAAGGAACGCTCCCGTGTCTCCATGCACTGTGAAGCCATTCGACTGCGGTAAATCGATCGCGGAATGCCTGCAGGGAAGTAAGAAGAAGAAGAAGAGAAGCAAAGATGCAGAAGACTCGAGCAAATCGAGCAAAAGCAAGAAGCAGAAGGTGATCCCGACGAGCATTCTCTCGTGCGACTGCCGCAACATGAAGAACAGCGAGGAGCTTCCTCCCGATGACGCGGCTACGTTCGATTCGGACACCGATTTCGATGCCGACATTCTAATTCCCGATATCCACCCGATTTTGTACGAGAAGTACACTCCTCTGGATCTCTCGAATTTGTCTGCCGAGGGTGTGTTTTCGATTCTCTCTACGAATCTCATGTTTTCGCTTTTCAGATGAAAAGGAGAGTCTAACGCGAAAGGCGACTCGTGCTCCGAAGAAGCGAATAACGACGAACATCCTCACTCCGTTCCGCGCCACGTTGAACGCCATCGCCTACGGAAACAAGCATGCGCAGCTGGTCAAGGAGCTCGTCGAAAACTACAACTACCTTGAATAATTCTGTGATTCGATAACGAAAAAACTTATTTTCCATTTCTTGCGTCTGCCACGTATTCTCTGTCGTGTTGCTCAAAGAGCGGTTCACCTGTCTGACTTCACGGCAACGGTCCTTTCATTTCCATTGTTTCTCATTTATTGATAGAGGCAGCGGGAACTATGACGTTACCCAGTTCAGCTGGATCCGAATTCCGGTGGTAGCGGATCTGGATCGAAAGATGGATCGAAAGAGCACAAGTTCTTCTTGAAAACGCCGTTGAACTCAAACAGCGTACGTTCATTTCCACTCATCTTACCGTACTCTTTTTCAGCGAAACTGCGAACGCTTGCGAACTCGGAGAGATCGATTCTTCCGCCACATCTTTCGCCGGAAGCCCTGCTGCGCATACTTTACCGTTCAGACTCGTTCTCACCGTCTTTCTGCTTGGAGCTGCAACATTCCTCTTCTTCGCCAATCGCCATATCATCGTGCGTTCTCGTTCCAGCTCTCTCGTTTCCTTCTATCTGTCGATTTCAGGATGGAAAATTGCATCTGCAGAAGCAAGACGAGCTGTTCGAAGGAATGAAGGACGCCGCGACACTTCTACAGTGCGAATTCGAGGAAACGAATGAGTTTCACATGGTAGAAAGGAAGATTTTTTGTGCAAAATCGGGAAGACTCGTTTAGGAAGAATGCAAGATGCACTGTGGCGAGGCGGCGGTGTTCTATCGAATTTCCAAATTGACGGAGGAAAGCAAGAAGGATTCGACTTGTTTTGACCGAATAGAAAGCGTAATCATTGCTTCTTGGAGTGAGTTATGACCTCAGATCCTGTGCTTCCAGTTCCGTTGCCATGAGATGAATTACTGCGCTATGCCGGACAGCTACGCGGGCCGCGACGACCGTGGAAACTCTGTCTGTCTTGGAAAAGGCTACGCGGCCATGATCAACGACCTCATTTCGCCTGCGCCACGAGTTTATGTGAGTTTCATGACTCTGATTCGTTTCTGACCCTTCGATGTTCAGTTTCCGAAGCTGAATCTCTCGTCCCTCCCCCTCGGCAGCCTGACGCTCGGGAATCAGATTCTCGGGATGTGTCCGAGGTGTCAAGTGGCCACACATTGGCGCAAGTGAGTTGTTTGATCTTCTAAATGCCCAGCGAAACGTTTCTCGACTTTACAGAGAAAGCAAGCTGATGCGGTGCACGAGACGGATCGTCACATTGGACGACGGATTTCCAACGGAATTCGAGAAGTGCAATTTTCTGGATATGAACAGCTGTGATTAGGAATAAAGTAATTGGTGTTGCCGGTCGGCATCAAAAATGGAGCAAAAGAAGGACAAGAGTTGACTGATTGACTGAGCTCTCAACATCTTCGATCGTCTGAAAATCACGATATTGTGGCGTTCTGCCTTTCTTCCTCGACGCGAGCGATGCAAAACAAACTGAGAAAATAGGTCTGTGGCGTATAGAATGTGCAAAGTCGCAGGCAATTTGAACAAGAATATCTGTCATCTGCTTCAGTAAATGGCATCGTTACAAATCTCGTAAATACAGTTCTCGTTGAAAGGCATTTTGCTGAGCACATGCCTGAAGATACCCGCTTCCATCAGTTGATGCGCAAACTTCCGCCCGTGACGTTTCGATTTCACGCCGTCGACGTTCTTTCTCAGGCCACTTCACAAGCTCCGAGCCGGATGAAACGTGTTGTGAAAGTCCATCTTCAGCCAGCGGCGGCTCTTCAGTCGGAGTCCTTTCTCGAGCTCGTCGATGAACGCGTATTGCGGGGTCTCTGTGCTGAGACGTGGCGGGTCGGGGGCAGTGATGGAGGTTGGAAGGGTGCGGAGGGCATCGAATTCATGGAATCGGCTGGTAGTAAGCGTAGGGATTCTCAAAGATCGGCTGTTTCGCGTGTTGCATCGTTTTTGCAACGCACAACGCGATGAATCCTTTGCGCTGCTCGGCTTGCGCGAGATACATCGCAGCTTGGTCATCGGGCATTGCTTCCCAAGGGCGCTTCGTTGACTTGGAGGATCAAATCGCCAACATTGACGCGTCCACAGGCGGCAGCCGCGCTTCCTAAACGAGCCATCGAATTTTGGTTTACAGTTAACACGGATAAGACGCACCTGGCATTAGATTAGCGACGATCAGCCCACTTCCGTTGACACTGGCGACCGTAATTCCAAGCGGGCGGAAGCGGATGTCCAAGCTGATCGTTATGATATCCAGAGCCATCGACGAATCCGTTAGCATCGTAGAATACTCCGACTGAGGGTCGCTTAGCTGCTCTGAACTGACGCCGCGGCCGTCGCTGGTAGTAATTCGAAGTGTCCGTCGTGGAGAACGACGTTGAAGCCATGGAGTCGAAGCCGCCTCTGTATCGCGGCTGATGTCGGGGAAACATTTCCGTCTCCTCGTAAGTCGTGTACTCGTCTTCCCGTTGTGAGTCGACCGGTTCATCTGGAATATTCATTGCAAATGGATCAAAAGAAGACATGAATATACCGTAGTACGTGGTCAGTTGCCTCCAAAAACAACTCGTATTCGCCGTTCGCATTCTTCACCAGCTCATCGCTGTTGCCATCGAGTTCAACTCGCACTTCCTTCCTGAACAACAACGCGCGTTGAGTCATGCGAGATGAGCGTTTCCGCAAACAAACCTGATGGTCTCCTCGAACGCGAGGCAATACGCCTTGTAGAAGGCAAACTTGGGTTTTGCGCGCTTGAAGTCGCCAAGCGTGGGCGCATTGCCCAAAGGAATATCCTCCACTTGGGTACGGTAGATCAGATCTTCTTTGTCGCCTTTGATTTTGTAGAAGATCTGAAAGGAATTGATGATCAGGGAGAACGCGTGTCGGTAGGTAGGTCAGTTTGGCGCCATTCATGTGTGCAGTTTGCAAATTAGGGTATTTGGAAGCGCCAATGGTGACGAAAAGCGAATGCAAAACGATTATCATTGGATCGAACGTTTCAACGGTTAAGCTGATAAAGTGCGAAGCAGATCAGGAGCCTAGTAAAACCCAAAAAGAGACTAAAAATGACCAAAATCTCTACTGCGCTCTCGTTTTGGTGGCGCTCTTCCTCGCATTGAATA
>MQUG01003635.1:0-28595 GCA_007213375.1 Steinernema feltiae | reverse complement strand
CTGACCTCGCCAGTCGACTTGTGAAGACTCCGTGCTAGCCTCTTGTACATATTATGTTTTAGTTTTTTGTTTATTTCTTATTTTGTATCTAATAAAGTTTAATTTTAATGTTTTCGTGTCGTTTCCCAGGGTTTCCATCCTTTTCGACTTGTTGTTTGTTTGTGATTGGGGTATTCTTTGCATGCTTCGCGACGGGGATGTTGTGGTGTGACTGTCTTCGCAGGGTCTGACACGTCACCAGCTCCATGGGCGGTCATGGTTGTCTCCTCCACTCCGCTCTCGAGTCACCTCGTGAATCGGTCGGTTCGTTTCGCGAAATGGCGTCTACCTTCAAGCGCCTTCTGATCACGTTTCGGAGTCGCATGCAGCATCTCCGCCTTGGGAACTACGCTGTTTCTGTGGTTCCATCGACGGCGCCAACTGGTAGGTCGTCTTTTTTAATCGTAAATGATGGTAGACGTGGCTTTCAGTCCTGCGAAGGAGGGAAGCGTGACGTCTATTACGTCGACTACCAAGCAGTCGAGCGTAACGTCCGTTCCAACGCCCACGAAAATTGCCAAGGAGTCCACGTCGGATGCCGCGTCGGTATTTGAGTAAGTTGGAAATATATTTTCGTGGAATTGATGAATTTTCTGTGTTGAAGGAACGCTCCCGTGTCTCCATGCACTGTGAAGCCATTCGACTGCGGTAAATCGATCGCGGAATGCCTGCAGGGAAGTAAGAAGAAGAAGAAGAGAAGCAAAGATGCAGAAGATTCGAGCAAATCGAGCAAAAGCAAGAAGCAGAAGGTTATCCCGACGAGCATTCTCTCGTGCGACTGCCGCAACATGAAGAACAGCGAGGAGCTTCCTCCCGATGACGCGGCTACGTTCGATTCGGACACCGATTTCGATGCCGACATTCTAATTCCCGATATCCACCCGATTTTGTACGAGAAGTACACTCCTCTGGATCTCTCGAATTTGTCTGCCGAGGGTGTGTTTTCGATTCTCTCTACGAATCTCATGTTTTCGCTTTTCAGATGAAAAGGAGAGTCTAACGCGAAAGGCGACTCGTGCTCCGAAGAAGCGAATAACGACGAACATCCTCACTCCGTTCCGCGCCACGTTGAACGCCATCGCCTACGGAAACAAGCATGCGCAGCTGGTCAAGGAGCTCGTCGAAAACTACAACTACCTTGAATAATTCTGTGATTCGATAACGAAAAAACTTATTTTCCATTTCTTGCGTCTGCCACCTATTCTCTGTCGTGTTGCTCAAAGAGCGGTTCACCTGTCTGACTTCACGGCAACGGTCCTTTCATTTCCATTGTTTCTCATTTATTGATAGAGGCAGCGGGAACTATGACGTTACCCAGTTCAGCAGGATCGAATTCCGGAGGTAGCGGATCTGGATCGAAAGAAGGATCGAAAGAGCACAAGTTCTTCTTGAAAACGCCGTTGAACTCAAACAGCGTAAGTTCATTTCCCACTCGTCTTACCGTACTCTTTTTTCAGCGAAACTGCGAACGCTTGCGAACTCGGAGAGATCGATTCTTCCGCCACATCTTTCGCCGGAAGCCCTGCTGCGCATACTTTACCGTTCAACTCGTTCTCACCGTCTTTCTGCTTGGAGCTGCAACATTCCTCTTCTTCGCCAATCGCCATATCATCGTGCGTTCTCGTTCCAGCTCTCTCGTTTCCTTCTATCTGTCGATTTCAGGATGGAAAATTGCATCTGCAGAAGCAAGACGAGCTGTTCGATGGAATGAAGAACGCCGCGACACTTCTACAGTGCGAATTCGAGGAAACGAATGAGTTTCACATGGTAGAAAGGAAGATTTTTGTGCAAAATCGGGAAGACTCGTTTAGGAAGAATGCAAGATGCACTGTGGCGAGGCGGCGGTGTTCTATCGAATTTCCAAATTGACGGAGGAAAGCAAGAAGGATTCGACCTGTTTTGACCGAATAGAAAGCGTAATCATTGCTTCTGGGAGTGAGTTATAACCTCAGATCCTGTGCTTCCAGTTCCGTTGCCATGAGATGAATTACTGCGCTATGCCGGACAGCTACGCGGGCCGCGACGACCGTGGAAACTCTGTCTGTCTTGGAAAAGGCTACGCGGCCATGATCAACGACCTCATTTCGCCTGCGCCACGAGTTTATGTGAGTTTCATGACTCTGATTCATTTCTGACCCGATGTTCAGTTTCCGAAGCTGAATCTCTCGTCCCTCCCCCTCGGCAGCCTGACGCTCGGGAATCAGATTCTCGGGATGTGTCCGAGGTGTCAAGTGGCCACACATTGGCGCAAGTGAGTTGTTTGATCTTCTAAATGCCCAGCGAAACGTTTCTCGACTTTACAGAGAAAGCAAGCTGATGCGGTGCACGAGACGGATCGTCACATTGGACGACGGATTTCCAACGGAATTCGAGAAGTGCAATTTTCTGGATATGAACAGCTGTGATTAGGAATAAAGTAATTGGTGTTGCCGGTCGGCATCAAAAATGGAGCAAAAGAAGGCAAAAGTTGACTGATTGTGAGCTCTCAACATCTTCGATCGTCTGAAAATCACGATATTGTGGCGTTCTGCCTTTCTTCCTCGACGCGAGCGATGCAAAACAAACTGAGAAAATAGGTCTGTGGCGTATAGAATGTGCAAAGTCGCAGGCAATTTGAACAAGAATATCTGTCATCTGCTTCAGTAAATGGCATCGTTACAAATCTCGTAAATACAGTTCTCGTTGAAAGGCATTTTGCTGAGCACATGCCTGAAGATACCCGCTTCCATCAGTTGATGCGCAAACTTCCGCCCGTGACGTTTCGATTTCACGCCGTCGACGTTCTTTCTCAGCCACTTCACAAGCTCCGAGCCGATGAACGTGTTGTGAAAGTCCATCTTCAGCCAGCGGCGGCTCTTCAGTCGGAGTCCTTTCTCGAGCTCGTCGATGAACGCGTATTGCGGGGTCTCTGTGCTGAGACGTGGCGGGTCGGGGGGCAGTGATGGAGGTTGGAAGGGTGCGGAGGGCATCGAATTCATGGGAATCGGCTGGTAGTAAGCGTAGGGATTCTCAAAGATCGGCTGTTTCGCGTGTTGCATCGTTTTTGCAACGCACAACGCGATGAATCCTTTGCGCTGCTCGGCTTGCGCGAGATACATCGCAGCTTGGTCATCGGGCATTGCTTCCAAGGGCGCTTCGTTGACTTGGAGGATCAAATCGCCAACATTGACGCGTCCACAGGCGGCAGCCGCGCTTCCTAAACGAGCCATCGAATTTTGGTTTACAGTTAACACGGATAAGACGCACCTGGCATTAGATTAGCGACGATCAGCCCACTTCCGTTGACACTGGCGACCGTAATTCCAAGCGGGCGGAAGCGGATGTCCAAGCTGATCGTTATGATATCCAGAGCCATCGACGAATCCGTTAGCATCGTAGAATACTCCGACTGAGGTCGCTTAGCTGCTCTGAACTGACGCCGCGGCCGTCGCTGGTAGTAATTCGAAGTGTCCGTCGTGGAGAACGACGTTGAAGCCATGGAGTCGAAGCCGCCTCTGTATCGCGGCTGATGTCGGGGAAACATTTCCGTCTCCTCGTAAGTCGTGTACTCGTCTTCCCGTTGTGAGTCGACCGGTTCATCTGGAATATTCATTGCAAATGGATCAAAAGAAGACATGAATACCGTAGTACGTGTCAGTTGCCTCCAAAAACAACTCGTATTCGCCGTTCGCATTCTTCACCAGCTCATCGCTGTTGCCATCGAGTTCAACTCGCACTTCCTTCCTGAACAACAACGCGCGTTGAGTCATGCGAGATGAGCGTTTCCGCAAACAAACCTGATGGTCTCCTCGAACGCGAGGCAATACGCCTTGTAGAAGGCAAACTTGGGTTTTGCGCGCTTGAAGTCGCCAAGCGTGGGCGCATTGCCCAAAGGAATATCCTCCACTTGGGTACGGTAGATCAGATCTTCTTTGTCGCCTTTGATTTTGTAGAAGATCTGAAAGGAATTGATGATCAGGGAGAACGCGTGTCGGTAGGTAGGTCAGTTTGGCGCCATTCATGTGTGCAGTTTGCAAATTAGGGTATTTGGAAGCGCCAATGGTGACGAAAAGCGAATGCAAAACGATTATCATTGGATCGAACGTTTCAACGGTTAAGCTGATAAAGTGCGAAGCAGATCAGGAGCCTAGTAAAACCCAAAAAGAGACTAAAAATGACCAAAATCTCTACTGCGCTCTCGTTTTGGTGGCGCTCTTCCTCGCATTGAATACGGCCTTGTGCTATTGCGCTCCAAACTTTTAGAGATCAATGCATCAACTGATTTCGGTGACACAATCTCGCTTTAATCACGTTTCTAACTATTTCATAAGCTCCAAATCCAGAGAAATTGAAAAAATTGCTTCAAATATCAGCAAACGCACTTTCCCGCCAAATTGCGCGCCAAAAGTGATCCTCGAATCGTATGTCAACCAGACAAAAACCATAAAATATCCCATAAGCGCACTAAAGTTTAGAGCCCCCGACGCGCCTAAATTCAAAAATCAATCAATAAACTCACCTTTATCGCCGAAATCGACGAACATCCCGAGTCGGACATCGCAGCGACAGTGCCTGACCGTCGCGCGAACACAGCGACCGCTTCTCCGAGTGCGCCGCTGCTCTGAGCCATCATGTGATGAGTGGGGGTGCAGTAGGAGTAAGTCCGCGGCGACGAATATCGCACATTTGCCGCGGAACTCGCAAGCCGAGCTAAGAGCCTTTTCCTGGCTGGGAGGGTCACACCCCTCCTCACCGCTGCGCGATTAGCGCGAGATTAAAGCGCGGAGGTCAATTGGCTAAAGGTGGGTCGGCCCGTTCGCTCAACGACGTAATTGCGATTGTATTCGGCGCCGAATTCGCAGTGGCGATATGCGGCGCGGCGGAAGCAGTTCGAGGCGTTTAAGAGTGCACGAAGATTGCGGACCGGGGGGCGCGGAACAATGCAAACAGCGATTAAACTGTGCGGTGGCCGCCGATTATGCAATTGTGTGCGGAGAGGGCGAAATGTTGCCGCTGAGGCGCTTTTCAAGGTCATAAAAGGGTTTGTGGGGGGAGTGGCGGCGGCGCGCTTTGTGAGGGTCAATTAAATGCCTTCGGCTGCATTCGGAATTCATGGAATTCGTTGGGAGCTCAATTTATCTTCCGCAGAGTCATGTTCGCCCTCGGAGGGAGATTAATTCGAAGACAAAAGATGTGGCCAGCGGGGAAAGAGCGCGTTTGACGTGTACGAAATCGTCATTTTCACTGAATTGACACTAATTCGCTCGACAAGTGCAGATCTTATCTCAATGCGCACTCGAACATTTCGTGAGAAACTGAGAGAAGCGTTTCGATCAAAGTAGTTTGAACAAAAACTGAGTTTTTGGCAAAAAATGTTCATTGCGAGAGCATCTTCTGCTTTGTGGTATCGTTTGACGCGAGGAAATGAGCGCAAATTGACCAAAGATCACCCATGCGAGCAGTTCTGATGCGTTTCTAATCGTCTTTTGCCTCAAATTACTGTTCGCACTGACATGAGTTATCTAATCTCAATTCGTACGTAATTATCAAAGATTTTAGGCAATTTGTGCCAGAACTATGCAGCGCTTTACATTCTCGCCTTTCTTGTACGGCGCTGAGATGCAAATGAGCCAACGCGACAAAGTGAGAAGTCTTCCTGACACGATGAAACAGACTTTCCGCTTCTTCAGGCACTTTTAGTTGTGAATTCGCTTTGAGGAAGACGCCACGCTTTTCAGCTTGGATGCTGCAATTCGTCACATCCTATCGTCGTGGAATCGCCGGTTTCATCATCGCAATTCGCACTTTGCCTCGAATAAACAACTTAATCGTCTCGGATAAGATGATCTGCACACAGAAGGTGCTAAATAGCATCACAGATCGCAAGACAGCAAACAGAAAATAAATATCCGTTTACTCTACGAATAACAAACGTTCTAAAATGAACCTGGACGTGTTTTAGAGGGTTTTGAGGTGACGCGAATTGTTGAAGGGTCAGCCATCAAACTGATAACCGAGAAGGTCCCAGCGCGAATAGATGGCACGCACACCGGCTGTGTTTTTTGTTCTTATTTTGTCGGAAACTCCCGATTTTCATGCGTGATTCTGATGCGATCAGAGTTCTTCGCGAGAAATGGAGTATTACAGTGAAAATCGTTTTCGGACGTTTGAGGACGTATGAGGAACGTTTTCGTTGTTGTCACGACACGGATTAGCGCTAACGGGAGCGATTGCATCCGGCGTCCCCGTTTGAAGTGATGATGATTGCCGAAATGCGGGATTTATCGCGAAAGTCGCTTACGGGCGCGCGCATATTTCCCGTGCAACAGGACGAGAATCGCTGGCTTTCACAGTTTTCGCGTTGAGCTTGTTGGATGGCGATGAACATGACAGATTCTTATTTCATTGCCGCTGGAAATGCGATCTCATCTCTCGCTGATTGCCACGCATCATTTCAGAATCCACTGTTGTCTGATAGACATGAGGGCTTCACCCGGTCGGTCCATAAAAGCGCCAGAAATGCGATCAATTCCACTTCATCCAGTTCAGTCGACTGGCTGACTGTCACTTGCCGATCGGTCGCTGCTCTTCTGCTTTTGTCGCTGTTTCCCGCTTTGTCATCGTTGGCTGAAAGGAGAAGCGCACCCCAGCGACATGAAAAAGAGGAACACGTGAGTCATCGCCTTGTTTTAAAGCATTTTCCGTCGTATTTCAGGAAGCCCAGGGCGCCATCGAAGGCTCGATCCAAGAACGCCACCAATCCATCGATCTCGCAAGATGTGACGGAGGATTCGAAGATGCAGACGGCGACGACGATGGCGCCGCCGGGTCCCGTGCCAACGAAGGCTCAATGCGCGTCCAACGCGAAAGCTGAAGTAATTCTACCGCCTTCCTAAAATTACCAAGTGCTTCTCGTTTTGTAGGTCGAGAAATGGGCAACTCGTGCTCTGGCGAAGGGCGTCAACGGCCTCCGCGAGGAATTCATGGAGCTGAAGCGCTACACTCCTCCGAACATGTCGGTCGCAATCTTCACCGCCAATTGGGACGCCGGACGCAACCGCTACAAGGACGTCCCATGCCAGGACAAGTTCCGCGTAGTGCTCAAGTGGCCTGGATCGGCCACCGACTACATTCACGCGAATTACGTTGCAACGCCGATCTCCGACAAACGTTTCATCTGCACACAAGGCCCGCTGGATTGCACGATCGCCGATTTCTGGCATATGGTGCTGCAGGAGGAGTGCGAGAACCTCATCATGCTGTGCAACATCACGGAGAAGGGAATGCTGAAGTGCGCGCAGTACTGGCCGCTTGAGCTGAACGAAACAAAGACCTACGGTGACATTGAGGTCTCGAACACGTTGGTAAGCGCTGTCATAAACGATTTTCTACGGTTTACTATCTTTACTCTCAGATTCGTCCTTTGACTCCGGAAGAAACGACGGTGAAGGTCTCGATCCTGATGGTGAAGTGGAAAGAAAACGGGAAACAGAAGGAGCGCGAAGTCCGCCACCACCAGTGGATCGATTGGCCCGATCGCGGAGTTCCTCCCTGTCGTCTCACCGCTACAGAGCTTCTCTCCCGCGTGCGTGGAACCAAGAAACCCATTATTGTCCACTGCTCCGCCGGCATTGGACGAACCGGAAGCATTGTCGCCATCGAATTCATCCTCGAACGTCTTCAAACCGGTCTTCCGTGCGAAGCGATGGACGAAATCTTGAAGGAACTGCGTAATCAGCGTCCCTACAGTATCCAGACGGATCTGGTTGGTTTCTAGCTCTATTCCTGACATCATATTCCCTCATTTCAGCAATATCTCTTCGTTCATCGTGTGATGCTGTTCTACTTCTTCGAGAAGTACAATCTGGCGGCGAATACTCCGGAACTGCAGGTCAAATACAAGAAATTCGTCGAAGACTACAACAAGGCAACCGCTTAGGAATTCTGATAAGTGGATAAATGAGTTTCGATGCTTTCTATTTATAACGGCATTGCTCTTCTGTCTATATAAGGCATTGCTTGTTAAGTCGCTAACAAACTGGCTTGCAACATCATGCCTTACACACCTCTCCCCACTGTGATTACCGTAACCATCGATCTTGAGCTCCACTGCTACCTGGGAATCGGCCTCACCAAGAACGTTCACGGTCACATGCTCATCACCAGAATGGTCCCTGGAGGCGCGGCAGATAGATCGGAAAAGTTGAAGCCTCGCGACAGGATCCTCCAGGTAAACGATTTGACGTTGGATGATGAGAATTACGCGGAAGCTCGCGATTTGATCCAAAAAATCACACAAGAGCACGGGATTCTGGTTTTGACCGTCGCAAAAAGCCAACGGGGCGTTGTGACCTCTGTACACACCAAAAATCAGAAGAAGAATATCCTGAAAGAAGTGCGAAATCTGTGCTCCAAAGTGAAAAAACGAATTTTCCATTGAGTTGTGATGAATAAACAATAAGTGACGCTTTCACTGTTCTAATGTAGCGCCGCTGTGTAAGAGAGATTACTCAAAAGGGCGTCGAAAACTGCTCCAATGGCCGCTTCGTCTTCTAGTTTACTGCGAGCGAGCCGCATAACGCGCCGAACATACGACGTTTGAGAAACTGACACCGTGATCGTTTTTCCATCCACTCACAAAAAGCGATGCAATGCACAGAAACTGACGCTCTTGTGATATAAGAACACACACCACAACAAAAAACCACTGCGAAACAACCGAAATGCTCTCGAAAGAGATCGTAACGGTATCGCTTCCGATGCGCTTCCAGAAGCAGTACGGATTCGAGTTCGAGATACAGTACACCGGAGGATGGAGAGTGCTGCATGTGCACCCAGGAGGCGCGTTTTACTTTAGCGAGAAGATCCAGCCGACTGACAAGATCATCGCGGTCGACGACGTGAAAGTGACCTGCTGGAACTACTTGAAAATAGACGAATTATTCACCGAGGCGGTTAAGAACAAACGGTAGGTTAAATAGCTGCAGCCATTCATAACAATCAATCGCTTTAGGACGCTCATGCTGAAAGTGAAGAAAGGCCCGGGAATCAAGGAAACAAGCTTGGACAAAGTAGCGCGACGAGTGCGCAAAGCTTCGGCAACTCTGAAGCGATCCGTCTCCTCCGTCAAGGACGAACGCGTATCTCTGATAATCGCAGAAGAGGAGGCGCCCGTTGACACTAACTGAGAATGCTTTACTGGTTAAATTGTGTCACTCGAGATAGATATAATTCTCCACCAATTCCTTGATCAACGTCGCGTGCTTGTGTCCGTAGGCGATCGAGTTGAGCGTCGCACGGAACGGCGACAGAATGTTCGTCTTCACTGGACAGCGTTCCTTCAAGGCTGCCAGGCATAGATTTTCCTTCTCTTCTGAAATTTGACATTAGAACATGAAATAATAAGTGCTAAATGTCCCACCTTCAGGAGTGAGTTTCATCCAATTGAGAGGTTTGTACTTTTCAAAGGAGATCGGGTGGATTTGCGGAATCAGCAGATCGGCGTTGAATTCATCGGTGTCTACGGCGATTGCTTCGGTATCCGCTGGAATGTTCTGCTCGGAGTTCTTCCCGGTACGACAATCACATGAGGTCAGATTCTAAATTATAGAAAAGCGGAATTCTCGTGAACTCATCATCCCTCGCTCCCCGACAGAACGATAAAGTGGAAAAGAGATTACCGTAGGGGTTGCAATGACTTCTCCGCGAACGGATTCCTTGTCGCGACGCGACTCAGCGCTCTGAAAGTGAATTCAGTATTGAAATTCAAATGAACGCCGACCAACCTTCTTCTTCTTCTTGCTGCTGCGCTTCTTCCGATCGCTCGCCGATTGGCTTACCTTCACGCGAAACGGCTTTCCTTTCGATGCTTCTGGATTCACTTTTCTAAAATCCACGGATTTACAAAAGCAAAATCACAGAACGCGCACTCGAAAACGGTGGACGTAGTCGATCGCTCGGACTGAAGATCCTTTCCGCCGCGGCGCTTGCGTTCCACGTAGAAGTAGTAGAGCAGCGATGAGGCCACCGCGGTGACAGCGACGGCGACTCCGATGCCGAGAACGAAGTGTCCACGTGTCGGCATCTCTCGGTGAACGCGAACAACACGACTGATTCGACCGATTCGAATTTTCAAATGACAGACAAATCGGCGATTATTTATTCAGCATCTCTTTCGCCTCCTCCAACATCGACATTCGTCGGTCTCGGAGGTCAAGCAAGCAAACAACGGTTATTAGAATCGTTGTGATGATTGCGGTGATGATCGCCGATCCGATGAACATCCACATCCAGTGTTTCGAGGCTTTTTCGCATCCCTGAGGGCAAAGCAGGTCGCGTTTGAGGTGTTTTCCTTCAAGATCTTCGACCAATCCCTGAAAGACGGCGCAGGTTTTTAGAGTTCCCCCAGATCCCAAGAATGCAATTCCAAGTGGTCTAAACTAACCTTTACAGTATCGATAAGTCCACGAACGACTCCTCTGTACATCTTCGTATCGGTCATTCCATCTTCGTCTTCAATATTCGCCGGGTTCTGCTTAGACCACCGCTGGATCGTCTCATCGCCCATCTGCTTGTAATCTACCTTCACTCCTTTACTCTCCATGAACTGAGCTCTGTGAACCTAAAGCATACGTTGAGCGCGTTCAAACAGACAACAAAATACCTGAACATTCACATATTGGCGCATCAAACTCAACGTGACTCGTTCGAAGAAAGCGTTCGTCTTGTTCCAGCACGTCCGATCCTCGACTCTAAGCGTGCAGTGCGAGCTGCAGCCGTGGAGAAAATGGTCGGCGCCGTGGGCAAAGCCAACAACGAACAAGAGACCCGCAATTGCGAATTTCATCGGTTATGCCTGCAGAACACGCACATCGATCAATCAATCGAGTGAAACACGCAAAAACACGATTTTCGCTGTCGCGCACATCCGCCGACCAGTTTTCCTGTCGCCCTTCCGACGGCTTCGGCCCACAATCGATACGCATCTCATTCTTATCAGTTTCGCTCTTCGAGATAAGACCTTTCGGTGGGGCAAAAGAAGGCAACGGAGAGTATATTAGATCCTCCGCAAACATGTCATGTGGATTTGAAGGGTTAAAGACATTTTGCATAAATATATCAAAAAATAAAATTTCTGTAACAGTAATCACTGCGTCTTCTTCGCAGAGACTCCGCGCTTTCCGCCGTTCTTCACGTACGCCTTGTAGAAGAAGTGAGCAAAGAGGAAGATGTAGCTGATTTCCATCAAAACACCGATGAAGAAAGCGGAATCGTTGAAGTAGCAGGGGTAGTTGTAAATGTACTTCAGCACTCCGATGTGACCGAATACAAACAGCGAAATGGCAAACTGGGAGAGCTGCATGCAAGTAATTGAGCGCGAAACAAGTCCAGGAAGTCGATAGCCAAGCGCCGAGATCATATAGTAGCTGAACACGAATTTTCAAATTTTCAGGAAAAGAAAATATTGGCTTACGAATACATAACTGTGTGAACCATGTAGTTGAGCCAGAGAAGCCAAACGGTGAACGAGTTGATGCTTGCATAGCCGAAGACCGTGTAATTCAGAGTGATGATGTGGTGATACCAGTGCAGGAAGATGAGTGGCTTCTTACGGAGGACGATGAACAGCGTGTCGCCAAATTCCATGAGCTTGGAAAGTACAAACAGGAATCCCCAGATGCCATTTGGTCCTGTAAGTGCCGAACCAAACTTGCAATACGTTGCTAAACGAGAGAATTAAACATAAGAAACAGAAGCGCACACGTACCTGACAAGGAATTATGCTCCACGGCCATGTCGTACACATCGACGGTGCTGTAGTAGGACCCGAACGCGCTGAAGATGGCAAGCGCTGCGTTCCAGAGGACGAGCGGCCATTTCAGGTTGAACGGCTTGCGATTATTCATCACCAGCTGCAGCGCGAAGATCACCACGACATAGACGAACGATGCTGCAAGCGTGTAGGGTAAAAAGTCCCACATAAACATCGTCGCCTTTGCATGATCGAACGGCGGCTGGAACATTTCAACTAAGCGCTCGGCGATCGGGTGCTGCATTTTGGAGAGTTTTGCTGTCAATATGAAATTCTCAATTCTTAAGTAGAAGTGTAACAGCGACAGAGGCGCTTGAGAAACGGGTTTGAAAGGTGAGGGGAAGTGGCTTATATGGAGTCCATTGGACTCTGGTGTGATAGATCAACGTAGGTGACGATATTTGGGGATTGATACGCATCTCATTGTCGATACGCATCTCCTTCTTATCTGTTCCGCTATTTCGAGATAGGGTGCTTCGATGGAGTGCAAGCAGACAGCGGAGATTATATTGGATCCTCCGCAAACAAGTCATGTGGGTTGAAGGGTTAGAACATTGCATAAATGTATTGCAAAAAATCTGACAATATAATCACTGCGTCTTCTTCGCCGCGTCTCTCCGCTTCCCGCCGTTCTTCACGTACGCCTTGTAGAAGAAGTGAGCAAAGAGGAAGATGTAGCTGATTTCCATCAAAACTCCGATGAAAAAAGCGGAATCGTTGAAGTAGCAGGGGTAGTTGTAAATGTACTTCAGCACTCCGATGTGACCGAATACGAACAGCGAAATGGCAAACTGGGAGAGCTGCATGCAAGTAATTGAGCGCGAAACAATTCCAGGAAGTCGATAGCCAAGCGCGGAGAGCATATAGTAGCTGAACGCAAATTTTCAGTTTGGAAAAAGATAATATTGCCTTACGAATACATAACTGTGTGAACCATGTAGTTGAGCCAGAGAAGCCAAACGGTGAAAGCGTTGCTCCCCGCGTAGCCAAAGACCGTGTAATTCAGAGTGATGATGTGGTGATACCAGTGTAGGAAGATGAGCGGCTTCTTCCGTAGGACGATGAACAGCGTGTCGCCAAATTCCATGAGCTTTGAGAGTGTGAACAGAAATCCCCAGATGCCATTTGGTCCTGTGAGCGCTGAGCCAAGCTTGCAATAGGTTGCTAAACGATATAATTAAATATTAAAACTCAAACTGTACGCACCTGACAAGGAATTATGCTCCACGGCCATGTCGTACACATCGACGGTGCTGTAGTAGGACCCGAATGCGCTGAAGATGGCAAGCGCTGCATTCCAGAGGACGAGCGGCAATTTCAGATTGAACGGTTTGCGATTGCTCATCACCAGCTGCAGCGCGAAGATCACCACGACATAGACGAACGAAGTGGCCAGTGAATAGGGTAAAAAGTCCCACATGAGTGCTGTTGCCTTCGCATGGTCATACGGCGTCCGGAACATATCGACAAAGCGCTCAACGATCGGGTGCTGCATTTTGGAGAGTTTTGTTGTCGATTAATTCTTGATTCTGAAGTCGAAGTCTGACGGCGACAGAGACGCCTTGAGAAACGAGAATCGAAGAAATGGCGGACTGTGCGAGGAAGAGCTTTTATATGCAATCCATCAGACTTTGAAACGAATGTTTCACGTGGAAGAGACAACAAATAACAAATGCTAGGAGGTCCTAGAGCGAGGTAATTGACGAGGCAGGTTGGCCGAGGTCCATGCGACACTGATGATCCTTCTTGCTTTATTTCTGCCATCGTTCTGCCAGTCGTATTTGTATCCCCTATGCCCCGTCGTTCTTGTTGGATTGTTATGGCTGGAAAGTATGCGAGTTTATGGCTATTGCACGACCGATAGCGATAATTTATTATTTTCAGATTCTCATATGCAGCGTCCGAACGCCCATGGACTCCGTCGCAAATCCCGGACTCCAGCGGAAGAACACACCGAAGCGAACCGCAACTTCCAGTCTTGCGAGTTCGGTGTTTCGCGTTGGCTCCTTATTTGGTGAAGGAGGCGTGTTCAGAGTTGTTGAAGCAGAGAAACCATCTGCCGCATCCAATGCTACAAGAACATTCGTGGAAGTCCGTGAAGATTCTCGAAGTGAGTGCGCGGTCGCACCGAAGCCAATCAGTCGTTCCAGTTTTTTCGGCGTTGGCTCCTTATTCGGCCAAGGAGGCCAGTTCAGGGTTGTTGACCAAGAATCTACCGCATTCAATGCTACAAGAACATTCATGGAAGTCAGCGAAGATTCTCGAATTGAGTGCACGACCGCACCGAAACCAGCCACTCGTGCGAGCTCGGTATTTGGCGTTGGCTCCTTATTCGGTCAGGGCGGTGTGTTCAGGGTTGTTGGAACAGACAACCCATCTACCTCATCCACTGATGCAACATTCATGGAAGTCAGCGAAGATTCCCGATGTGCCGTGGACGATGTCGACCGGTTTGGTTCGCTTGCCATTGACGTCCCTTAACCGGATGTCGCAGCGCCGGCGTTTTTATGCTCAAGTTTCAATTTTTATTTTCGTATTCTTCGTTCTATTAATACGGTTCTTGCAATGACTATAAACGCTAAACCTCTCGGCTCTCATTGAAATTTGTGGCTGTCTTGTTGCGGCAGAATTCTACATTTCTCGTTTTTTTTGTCAACGGAGTCGCGGCTCTCCGATTTCTGGCACGAAGTGATTGGTGCGTCATGCTAAATAGAATAGATTACCAAACGATAGATAAAACTTTATGTTCGCATTACACTTTTGGATAAACGACTACTGTATACAATTTTCATGGTGAATCAATCAATGATCAGTGATGAAAATACAATAAAATAGAGAATAATATTTATATGTACACGTATTCTAAATGCTTTTTTGTGATTTCGTTTTATTGTGTTCTGAAAAGGAAGAGAAGAAGAAGAAGAAGAAATTTGATGGATGAAACACGCTTACGAAGCGTGAAGTGTGAAAAGCAATAATTGACATTGCTTGAAATGACTTAGAAAAAATTCGAGAAGAGAGAGAGAGAGTTGGCGAAGATTATCGTGACACAATTCTTGAGACGAAAAGACGAAATTTGGTGAGCAAACGGGGTGAAACGTTTCATGGGGTGGGGATACCGTATACTTCTGGGAGACTTTCTGTACAAATAATCGGCAAATTCGGGGAGAGACGAGGGAATTGGAATGCCAGGAACTGAAGCAGTTGACGCGTTTTCCTCGGTAAATGGGAAAAGATTACTGTATCGCGCGTACTGTAGCGCTTTCGAACTGATCGAAAGACGCCGAAAGTGGTAAAAGTAGGCTCGCCGCAGGTCAGAGCGGGTACTTGGCAGTCGAGCGTTGATGTCCGTCGTTGATTCGGAGATATTTGTCGAATTCCTGCGGATTCAAGTCGCTCATGTCGAGGTTCTGCAACGAATTCACCGATTAGAGACCGTTCTGGCGGCTGGCAAAAGTAGTACCCTCATGATGGGCTCGATCGTGGGCATCTGCGGCGCCTGCTGCTGCTGCAAGTTCATCTGCTGATGAACCGGGTAACTCGCGTAGTCCACTTCCATCGAGTGATCCTGATCCAGCGTAGTGTCGTTCGAGATGTCCCTCTAAAACACAAAATTGGTGATAGAATCGACTACAGTAACCCACGTTATGGAACGCCTGATTCATCATCGGATTCGGCGTCCGCATCGGGTGAATGAACTGCTGCTCCTGGTGGTACATTCCGTGGGGATGAATGGGGGAAGGCACAAACTGAGGACTTTGCTGCTGACTTTCGAGAAGTCCCTGAATCAGACATGAGCCTACTGTTACGGTAGCAACTGATGCTCACCTCTTTGGAGAGTTGCTGCTGTAATTCTTGCATGTTCGACCTCTCCATCTGTAGCCTGTGCACATTCTCCATCGTTGCATGAGGCGATTGCGATCCAAAACCCTACAATTAGTGAATCATCTTGAGGGAGCACGGATGTCATACGGTACCTGTGGTGGCATTACCATGGGGAGGAGGGAATTGTTATTCTGGCTCTTGCTGAAGGCGTGTCGTTGGCGTATCCGTTCCTCTTGTTGGTGACGAGCTAAAGAGGAAGATTACGGTAGACCGTACTGAAGAAGGACGGAACGTACGAACTCGCGGGTCAAACCAGTCGGTCGTTTTATTGATGTGATCAATAAAGTAGATTTCGCCGCTGTGGTCGATTGCCTTCTCGAATCCGGCAGGGAGAACGCCAAGACCGTCTCCGGGGTCCTGAAACGAATGCTTGGTTTAGCTTGTTCCGCGCGCACAGCAGCGCTTACATTGGCAGAACTGCCGCCACCCATCTGCTGCTGGAAAATTTGCTGCTGCGAGTAGGTAGGATCGGAGAGAGTGACCGCATCGAGCGATTTGCTCAACTCGCGTTGATTCGCGCTCCAGAAGTTTGGTTTCTGCGGCTGTTGGCTGCAATCAAACGCGATTATTCGTCCACCCAGGCATCGGTTCCACTCACTTGTCCATGAAGAATCCCGGATTCGCTTGCGAAACGGGGAATCCGACGTCCATCGGGTCCTTCTGCAGCTGATCGAACTCGCAGCTCTTCGCCACCCGACTGTGACACGAGGATACCGGCACAAAGTCAGCGCCGCCGCCAATCGTCAATTTTCCCGTCGAAGTTGCGCCGATCGCGTTCATCGATCTGCTCTGGCCGTGATGCACACTTCCTGGCGTTAATTTCGACCTGAAAAACGATTAAACTATATTAGAGGCTGATTGGAGGCTGAAAATCGCCTACATTGAGCTCTGCTGCTGCTGCTGCTGCGGGAGCTCCTGGGTGATCAGCGCGGGCGCGCTTCCATTCCTCGGGTGCAAGCAGGTGTTGTAGACCACGCTGCTCCCCGTCGCCGGACTCAGCGTTTGCCTGCTGCTCGAGTGGAATCCGTCGTCGCTGGAGGGTTCGCGTGAGTGTCCAACCGAGGACGTCCGTTTCGGATGGTAGAACGAGTAGGGAAAAGGACCCTGCTGAAAGTGGAGACGAAATTAGGGGTCAAAATCATTGCGTATGAAGCTCATAAGCGCTCAAAATCGGCTTTTTGCGACATATTTTTGAGAGTAAAACACCGTAATTTTGGTTGAAAATCAAAATTTCCGCCTGCAAAACTGCAATCGCGCTTTCTATGCGAATCAACGCTGCAATCCCCAATATTCCAAGGATTGAGAAGACAGAAATCGCTCCGCAGTGCAATCAAAAAACCCACCGTCTTCCTGTTGTACTGGGTGCTGCGCTTCGCGTAGTTGAACAAGTCGTCCAGCGACTTCTGCGGATCCTCCACGTTCATCGTCACCTCGACTTTCTGCAGTCGCTTCGCTTCCACCCTCTTCTTCGCAGTCGCCATTGCGGCCCGCCTGAAACGATCAGCTCTGAGTGGATGAACAAGAGGAGGAGGAGGCTGCGCCTCCGCGCGCGCGTCTCACGCGCAATTTGGCGACAACGCGGCGCGAGTTAATTGTCACTTCTCAAACGAGGCACACGCGATCCTCACGGATTACGGTAGCGATTTACTGCTCCTTCTCCAGCCGCTGTGCTCACGCAGAGAAGGGCGGTGGCGATGGACACACATTTCTCGAAACACACGCAAAAGCGCAGAAGCGAATTTGCAATTATCGAATGAAAAATGCCGCCGATCGCCTACTCGATTCAATTAGGCGCAGCGAACTGGTTCTAACTTACCTCCTCGTGGTGGTGGCGCAAGGAAGGAAGGAAGGAAAGCGAGCAAAGAAGGCGAGAAGAGCCGAGGAGGAAGCGCGGAAAGTACAATTCGTGAACTAATTAAAGTTGAATGAAGTGCGCGAGTGGACGTCAGGTGCATTTCCGTGTGTAGCAAAGACGGAAATTGATCCATTAGACGATCGTTTTGGGGTTAAAATGACTCCAAAATGGCATCAGAACAAGCGTAACAGAGAGTTTGGACTTAAAAACGAACTTTTCGGCTTTTCAAAGTCAAAACTACAGAGATCAATTACTCAACATGGTCTGTGAGCTCGCCAGGCTGCGTGCAGCCCATAACAGGCCTCTTTTCGCCACTTTCTATCCGATCAAGCCCTCCAACAACGACTGATTCTTCTTCATTTCAACTCGCATCATTTCGGCACCTATAATCCATTTCCATACGATCAAATCGCGAATCCTCTCCTAGAATAACAATTTGCAACACGAATCAACACTTTAAGCCGCGAATCTCCCTCAAAAACAACCGGAAATCGCCACCTTCGCCAATCACCGCTCGCCGCCGCCGCCCAATAGAGATACAGAGATAAAGAAGGCAAAAAAGAAAAGAAAACAAGTCGATTCCATTCCGGCGATGTACACGATGATCGTACGATTATTGCAACACACACACAACATATACTCGCACACACACGCGCTTCTTACGACCACACGACTCCGCGGCCGCCGCCGAGCGTCGCTATCAGATCAATCGAACAACAAAACATTGACGCCGCTGCTGCCGCCGGCGTCGAGGCTCCTCCAAGACGCATCGCGGCGGCGGCGGCGACAAGTGATAAGACGGTGATCAGCGCCTAACAGTGCTCGCCTGAGCCCTCGGCGATAAACAATGAGCTCAAGCTTGCTTTTTAGAGTCAGAGGACAGTTGGATTCTGCTAGGGATTACGGTATTTTGTGACTTTTCAAAGCTGAAATGGACTTCTTTGGCACACGGAAACGCCAATTTGCGGATGAAAGCTCAAAATACCGCTTGTGGTTGCGTAAAAGACAACGCTAGGCTGGATTTTGGCTAAAAAGAGGCCGAAAAGACTCTCAAAACATGGAAATTTCGAGTTTTGCAGCAGCGCCAACTCAAATGAGTCCAAATTTGTGCCTAAAACGGCATAAAATAATGCGAAAATCAAAACTCTTGGATTAAAAGCGTCGAAGACGTCCAAAATCATTACAATCCGACCTGAAAAAAGCGTTTTTCAGGACGAATATCGCTGAAAACACCCGAGAAAAGATAAAAATACGCAAAAAGCATTGAAAACGAAACGCAACTCGACGTCCGCTCTGACAATAGATTGAAGGGAACGGCGGACGAGATCGTCCGTATTAGTCACCAACACGCGCACCCACCTTCTTATTGCAAATGACCTTTGCGACCGCCGTTGGGGAGATTAGAATCTCGGCGGTGACGATGACGACCTCGCCTGGCGATCAAAATTGATCAGCTGAAGGCGCGATCGAGCTGGTGGAGATGGACGGCTGACGTCGGCGACGACAGCGGCGGCGCCTCTTCTGGCCATCAGTTGAGGTCTCGAGCGGAAAGAGAAGAGAGATGAGTTAAAAATAGGGGGCGACCTTTGCTCGCCGCCTATTCTGTGCCGCTGAGCGAGCGAGCGAGTGATGAGGAGGAGGAGAGTAGAGCGAGAGATAAATGGAGGTGAGGCGACGTGACTTGCACGAATTGGTTTCAAACGAAGTCAATATTTACCTCGATTACGGTAGTGATTAATGTTTTTGGCGCGTTTTTGGACGTCATTTGGACGATTTGGACACGAAGATGCACTTATGATCAAATAGGGCTGATAGGGATGAGGCAATTGGGTTACGGTAGAGGCGAGTAATGTTTAGGAGTTGATCTACACGACTGCAGTGACGAGAATCAGCGGAATGGAACACACAAAGCCAATTTATGATCAATGTGAATCCTTTTTGTGGTTGGAAAGTGATTGAAACGGACCACACACGAAGAATACGTCTTACGTTTTACCGGCTGAGATTACGGTAGTTAATTCAGCATTTTTCAGCGCTAAGCGAGTTTTTCAAACTCAAATAGGTAATCTTCCCGCAATTCCGTGATTATTTCGTTGGGTTACTGTAACAATCTTCTCGAAAACAACAAAAAACGGCCCAAATCAACTCGAAATTGCAAAGCTGACCGACAAAGTGAAGATTTCTGGTCTCCGGGCTACAGTATCCTTTGAGCTCAAGTGAATATCATACTGTAGTATCAGTCAATATCAGTCGGATTACGGTAGCGCGAGCATTTCTCTCTCCAAAAAGGCGGAAATTTCCACTCAAAGAGATTGCAAAAGGTCACTTTAACCGGCGCGCCGCTCGATCTCACAACGAATCCATTCATGCAACAGAAGCTAGCCACAATCGCGCCGTTTATCGTCTCCGCGCATCGGCGCGTTCACTTAACGACACAAAAACATTTCCACATCATCATCCTTGCATCAGAACTTAAGACATGACCGTCTGTTTGACCATCTGTCTGTCTGTCCGTCCGTCCATCTACCGGAAGTCGTTTATCGCGGCACAGCGGTGATTCAAAACGGAATTTTCAAAAAGACGACGGTGATAAGAGGCGCTTTTCAAAACGAATGAAGCCGTCCCGCTTCTCCCGCTTCTTCTGCTGCTGCTGCAGCTAACGCGTCAGGCGTGCACGTGCACCGCACCTCTCCAGCTCCGCAGGAGTCGTTGAGTGCATCGCGCGCGCGCGCGAGCGAGAGGAGTAAACACTAAACATACACAGAAGTCGTCGTTCTGCAATCTGCCCACTGTAACACTTCCGCCAGGACGCGCGCAGAACATCCGATTAGTAAAAATCATATTTTTAGGTTGTACTTTGGTGAATAGATGGGTTTGATCGGTGAATCGGCGAGTAAACAACGCGAATTGCGGTCGTAAATTGGTTGTTTGGAGCGATTGACATCGATTGGCGGTCAGCTGTTAGGGATTACGGTAGATTTAAGAGGGTTTGGGCGAAATCCACTAATTTATGGCTGAATTGGGACCAGATCAAACCCGAGGTTACTGTAAATCATCTTTTCATGATCGGGAAGATCAATCAATACCGTAATCAAATTTCAGCTGCACGACTAGACTACTGTAGGCCATAATCATGTCTATCAGACTCTTCTCGGTGATTCTGACCCGTGACAAGCCTACTTTTACTATTTTTATCGTCTTTCTTTCAGTTCGAAAGCGCTACAGTACACGTGACACGGTAATCTAGCACCCATTAACATCAGAATCCTCGTTTTCCTCACAAAATTGCCATTTAATCAACGAACTCTGAGCTAACCGCACGCCCTTGTATTGAAGATCTACCCCCTCAATCCGTTCACTCATCAAAAATGCGTCTTTCCGCCCCGGTAACATCATATCCCCATCTCCCTGACGCGTTAATTGAGCGAAATGATTTCTGATTGCTCCCGGACCGATGGGAAAACACGAAAACATCATCGATCAACGAGGCGAGCGTCAATTCTCTCTCCTCCAAGCGTCCACTTATAAGACGCGAGGGTATGTACCGCAACGATGCCTCACAGTCGTAAACATCTCTGTTAAGCTTTGTTTACCGCAAAAGTGTTCCTTGACGGCTGTTTGCCGAAAGGTTCGAGCGAGAGAACAAACAAACTCCGTGCACGCGCGCCAATGAACGCGGCAAAAGGGTGCGGCGGTTATCGATCGATCGACGTGTGCGGTCGAGGAGATCGGGGTCGGGGAACCCGCACCGCAGAGAGAAGAAGATGGGTGTGGCCGCGTGTAGACCGCCGGATAATGGGTTAACTGATTTTGGACCACACACGATGATTTATGAGGGAAAAACGCAACAATAGTACGGCAGGGTTACGGTATGCTTTGGCCACTTGTGGGGAAGCCGATGACGCGGTTTCTCGGCTAATGGGATAAGATTACTGTAGCGAGCGTACTGTAACCGAAAATCAATTTTCGAGGTTCGGACGCTTGGAGGAGAATTTTCGGATTGTCAAATTTCGAAATTCGGTTTTCTAACGCCGAAAATCGGCTCAAATTTGGTTTAGGGATACGATTACTGTAGTGCGTGCATTGTAGCGCTTTCTAATGTCGGCAAAGTAAGGTTGTCGCAAGTTAAAGCTTTGATTTTTGAATTTTTCAAACTTTTGGCTTATTGACGATATTCATAGCGATAGATTCAATCGCCGAGAAAAGGCTAAAGTACCGTAATCCCATGAAATGTGAAATTTCCTTCAAAAAACCAAGATCAACGGTCAAAATAACGGCAATCGCACTCAGGTCAAATCAAGCGATAAGGAGACGCGTGTGTGGGTGTCACCGCACGCGTTTCCGGCTCATAAACCTATAAAAGCGTTGCACTTGTGTGTCCTGAACATCAGGGTAGAGAGAAAGCGGATTGGCAACTACTAAAAATAGCGAAAACAACATGAAAACAGACACAACGTGAGAAAAACAGCATGATCTGCGTCAATCACGATCGATTAGAGGACGTCATCGCCGTTTTCAGAACGTTGAAATCGAAATAGAGCTCAAAAACACACTTATCACTCACTGCCGGTAATCACCAGATCCGAGCTCAACAACTGTTCTTTGAATTCTGTGCTGAATTGATCAAATTTGGAGCAAATGGCCCGTAAATCGCCATTAGAGAAACGAGTTCAAGACCCAAAATACCCGAAAACAAAGTTTCAAACAGGCAAGTACGTAATTGATGCTCTAATTCACTGAAAACCCAAAAACCCACTTTGTGCGATGTAAACTGTTTAGATCGATTGAATCGAACACGTCACAAACCCTTAGTTTCGCTTGATTTCGAGAAATTGAGGTCCTCAAGCCCCTCAACTGACCGATCGCTTTAACAATTCGCTGCCAAACATGAAACACAAAATTCCGCGAAATCAGGAAGCGAAAATCGTCAAATGGCGGCAATAAACCAAAGATCGTTACAGAAGACACGTCACCAGGCAAGTCACCTTTCTTTCTGTTCAGAAAACAAGGAGAATCCTTGAAATCACCGCCTTGATCGGCCCAAAGAGACCCCGATCACCGTAATCCTTAAAACCACTTTGCACGAAAATAACCGCCAGTTCGTCATCAAAAAACGGCGCCGTTTTGTCGTCAAACGGAAGAAACGAGGCTGTTCGGAGTGCACACGGCGCTCTGATCACATGTTTGACTAATCAAAGACAGGAGGCTTCAGGTGCCGCCACCGCCGCCGCCGTCTCTCGTTGTCGATGATAAGAGCGCGCGAGGCGCCGTGTGGACGCGTTTGAAAGTGTGAATAAATAGGGATGATTAATCCACACGCATCATTCGTCGTTCGATCGCCGGCGATCGCGTCGCCGCTGGCTGCGAGCGGCGGCGCGCGAGTGCGACGTCTACAGAACGAAGACGAAGACGCAAAACGACGCAAAAGCAAAAGACAAATAGCTGCGGCTGGTCGGACGCGAGAAGAAAGCGCATGGAGAGAAGACGCGGAGGTGCGAACAGGGAAAGAAGGTCCGCTGCTGCTGCTGCTCGCAGCGGTTCTAATCAATCGATCGCTGCGAGACCTTGCGGAGCAAAGGCGCCGCTGAAGGCAGCCGAGGAGAAGAAGAAGACGACGTTCTCTCTGACCTTCAGGTGAGTGTTGGAACGAGCGAGGCGATCGCGCGCTGCTCACAGTGCTCTGGTCGCAGCGGCGGCGGCGGCGGATGCGCGCGGCCGCACTGCGAAGGAGTCGCGCCTCTCGAGAAGACGAAGACGAGGAGGAGGACGCGGCTGTCGCGATCGGCGACCGCTGCGATCGCTCAGTCGGCGGCGGTGGCGCGCACGCGCGCGTTCTAATGGAATCAACGCGTAACGGTATTAACTTGGCGAATTTGGCCTCGAAAAACTTGATGCCGCGACGTGTGTGGCGATGAGTCACACGCGCGCGACTTTGAAAGGATTAGGATGGAAGAAGACGCGATCAGGGGCGCCGACGCAACGGAGATCGAATTAGATTCGGCTTTTAGGCGATGATGAAAGTGAATTGATCGATTAGGCAGAAATCCATTAAATTCATTGAAAGACATGACCATGGAACGGTTGACACGTGGATTGAGCAACCCAAGCTACAGTAATCCGCTGTGCTAGTCTTTTTCATAATCACGGTCGGCGCACTAATTGGATTTCACTCCCTAATTCACACGGATTGTAACCGAAACGCCTTTAACCGACAATTCTCGTTGGTAGGGGAACGCTGACAGCATCTCTCGTTACTAGAAAGCGTGTGGAACCGATTGTAAAGCGTAAAGGACACGAGTAGTAAAGTCAAACGCTCGCTTTCGATCATAAACGAAGATCATTTGGTGAAAGGTGCAATAAAACAAGCGACGTCCTTGTTTGTTAACGCGTGCACCAAAAATAGATCCAGAATCAGGTTACAAGGTGTTTTGGATCTCAAATGCCGAAAGAACTCCATGAAATAGCGGAATAACGCTGCGCGTTGGATCAGGATCACTCGATGGAAGTGGACTTTTTCATCAGCAGATGAACTTACAGCAGCAGCAGCCGCCGCAGATGCCCATAATCGAACCCATCATGAGGGTACTACTTTTACCAGCCGCCAGAACGGTCTCTAATCGGTGAATTCGTTGCAGAACCTCGACATGAGCGACTTGAATCCGCAGGAATTCGACAAATATCTCCGAATCAACGACGGACATCAACGCTCGACTGCCAAGTACCCGCTCTGACCTGCGGCGAGCCTACTTTTACCACTTTCGGCGTCTTTCGATGAGTTCGAAAGCGCTACAGTACGCTCGATACAGTAATCTTTTCCTATTTAGCTGCAATTGCAGCTCTACTCTGAAGGGTTACGGTAGTTTTCAAAAATGCCACACACGATGAGCGTGCTCATAAAACAGCGCATTTTCGAATCAAACAGAAGCGAATATCGTGTACAAATGCACTCCAAAACAATCGCCCTAGCACAGATCCTCATAATCGTGGCTCTCACATCCCACGACGATCGCGTCTTCGCGCAGAAGAAATCATTTTGTGACGATCAACGCCCATAAATTACACGTTAAACTCACTGTAATTGAGCGACACCGCCGCCGCCGGCGGCGCGCTCGCTCCTCCAAAGGCCATAATTAAGTTTGCACGGCCACCCAGCGCGCGGCGCTCGCTCGGATCACCATAGCGCGCGTGTGCTGCGAACACACATTAAACTGTCGCCGGAGTGTCGCATAAAAGAAGCGCATTATACGCGCTGCTCGTTCGTCGTTCCTCTGTCGCATTGCATAATTTTTTGCGACAAACGAGCGGACAAAACGCGAAGACAAACGAAAAGAGGGGTTCGTACGGGTGACCCGTTGCTGACGGCGGCGGCGACGACGACGACGTCGACGTCCACAACGACCGAATCGCGCGCGCGCACAAACCCGATTCTCAGCAACAGAAGCCACCGTGGCGCCGTTCTCATCGCCAGCGGCGATGTTTTTGGACTTCTGGTTTAGCCAACACCCGTGTGACGTCATCGCGAAAAAGGAAATCTTCGCGAAACAAACAATTTCTTTTGGAGGCGCGATGCGATTAGGTTGTTGGTGGGGGTGGTGAGGTACGGTAGGATTGGGAGCAATCAGGCTTGCAGCGGATGGTTGTGTGCCACGCCTTGGCGACGATGTTTGAGCAGCTATAATGGAATGTTCCTATGGCTATACTACGGTGATGCTGACGTTAAGATGCTTTTCGTCTACGTGAATATCGTTGTGTGTGGTCTATTGTGCCAAATTCGTGGAACTGAAGCAGTTGACGCGTTTTCCTCTTGTGAATGGAAAAGATTACTGTATCGCGCGTACTGTAGCGCTTTCGAACTGATCGAAAGACGCCGAAAGTGGTAAAAGTAGGCTCGCCGCAGGTCAGAGCGGGTACTTGGCAGTCGAGCGTTGATGTCCGTCGTTGATTCGGAGATATTTGTCGAATTCCTGCGGATTCAAGTCGCTCATGTCGAGGTTCTGCAACGAATTCACCGATTAGAGACCGTTCTGGCGGCTGGTAAAAGTAGTACCCTCATGATGGGCTCGATCGTGGGCATCTGCGGCGCCTGCTGCTGCTGCAAGTTCATCTGCTGATGAACCGGGTAACTCGCGTAGTCCACTTCCATCGAGCGATCCTGATCCGACGTGCAGCGTTATTTTCCTAGTCACAATTGGCTACAGTAACCCCAGGTATGAAAGACTTTGCGAACCTTTTCTAAACTGACTCTGTTTTCGAGTAAAATCGCCCAAATCTACCGTATTTTCAATTACCGGACACTTGTCAGCAGCAACACAAAAACAACTTCTCGTCAATTCAACTGCCGCCAGCCTTAGTCAACCCACCCAAAGACCCATAAAAACAGCGTCTCCTTAAAATAGACCCGTCAGCTCAAATCAGATCAATCAGCAGTTTCACAGAGCACCACGCAGATCACGCAAAAGTCGCAATTTCTCACCTGCCGGCGCCCGCGCAACCTGAAAGGCGTCTTGGCAACAACAGGCCGAGCCGCCACATGCAGAGGTCAAGTGCTTAATGGGGCGCAATTGAAAGCGCGTACTGGGCGCTCGTTTGCAACATTGCGCGAGCCGGAAACTCGCTCGCCTCTCGCGCGTTTTGAACCTCGGAGACGCGTGCGTTGCACTCGAGCACAACGACCGAACTTGGCTTGAAAGACGATCTCTGCTTTGCTGTTTGCTCTGCGCGCGCGCGCCTCTGACGCGTACAGCGGACGAGCACCTCTTGAGGCAATCTTTGAACGGGAGCGTTTTTTGGGCGTTGAGGGGTGTAGGTTTGCAAAGCGGTGAATGGAGAGGAGGAGAGAGAATGTTGCAAACATTGCAGAGCACCACGTGATGATGATGACGTATGATCAATCGCCGCCGCAGTTTGAGGCGCTTAGAGATGCTCTAGGATTGGTGCTAGATGGTGGATTACTGTAGTTTTGTGTCAAGTCTCATTTGCCTAATTTGCACGAGGCTTTCGTACATTTTGAGATGCCTATACCAAGCTGTCGATACCCGAACACCTACAGTATACCTTTGCGACTCGCTATCAGCGACGATAACGCGTCAAAATGCTTCGGATCGCAACTCGTCGTCTTTCTTCCCATTACTCACAATCAGATCAATCCCGTAAATACTGTATGACTCAGAAGTATACGGTAGGTTTACTCCCGAATACGCTACGTCAACTGCATAAAGCCAACTTCCATTCGAAAAGCCAACGACTTCGTGAAATTCGTTTAAAAAACACGAATGACCGAACATGCGAGCTTTACCAGCCGATCGCGAACAATTGGTCGACTAATCCGCTAGCACACATCAAAACTCCCGCAGCGCTGCACCCAGCGCACGGCGATTTGTTTGCTTTCGCACCAATTTTCACAAAAGTCACGTCCGCAAGAAGCGCGTTATCACAGCCCCAGACGACGGACGACCAGGCAAAAGACCGGAAAATACAAATCAGCATCGTCGATAGCCTCTGACAACATCCGTCAAAACTCGGCGCTGGAAATCGCCTCCGCGAGCGCGATTTCGTCACAAAAAGTGACGAAAAGTGCCGAGAAAAAGGCGGCGACAACGCCTCGCGGTCGTCTGTCGGCGACACGAAAATCATTTGCGTTGGACGACCGCGCGCACGCACTCGCTGTGGACTTTGCGCGAAGAGAACGATTCATTCGGAGATCTCATGACAGCGGCAGATGACTGCGATGAATCAGCGCAGTCTGAATGAATGTCAGCCGAGTGATAGCAGATGAGATTGTGGTCAATGGTCAGTTGGAGTCCTTTTGAGGGAGAGATCTGTTCTTCTCTCTGGTGCCGAGTGCCTTGTGCAATCCGCACTGTTAAGCTAGGATCAAATGAACATCGATCAGAAAGATGGCATTCGATATGATCTTAATTTTCACAATTTTGGCGCAAATTTTGGGAAACACAGAGCGTCATCTGTGATCTACGGTCACCGCAAACCACGAGCATTGAGCGTAGTTTGGTAGCCTGTTTTATGACCGTTTTTGGCCATTCAGCCACAATTCTGTGTTGAGATGTCACGATGGGACGATGTCGTTCTCCCGTTAAGGAGAGTTTTCTCTTTATGCAATGCAATACCAAGCAGCTGTGCCATGAGGATGCCGCTTTGATCATTGGAGTCAGCTGAATGGTCAGTCGGTGTCTATTTTGAGGGCCCAATGGTGAATGTGCGTCAGATGATTGAGCAAACGCGCAAAAGTCGCCTTCTTTTGATCTTAATTCCAAGATTTTTGGATGCAAATCTAGTGAAAGCGCAACCCTTTTTGTTTCTTCAGGGTCAGATCGCGAGCGCTGATCTACGGATCTACGGCCTCACTGAGCCACGAGCGTTGAGGAATGGTGACGCAACTGATTTCTGGTGCTTGGGTCATGCTGGCGCGATGTCCCTCTCCCTTTTAGGCGTGTTTCTTTGTTGTTTCGAGGGAAATCAAACGCCGCCATCGGCCATGCCGACATCCGGGGTCCTGGGAGCGTGGTGAATGGTCAGCTGGAGCATCAATCCGAGAGACGGCCTTCTTTGATCAAGAATTTTGGCTCAGATTTTGGGAAACAAAAATTGCGTATTTGTGATCTACGGCATCACTACAAGCCACGAGCATTGAGCGTCGTTTGGTGACGCAAGCAGCTATATGGTCGATTTTGGCCACAATTCTGTGTTGAGATACAATGCCGCGCTCCCTTAAGGAGAGCTTTCGTGTTTTGTTGTGCAAAATCAGCCAATTTTGCCGGTTTCATTCGGCGGGAGTCAATGGTCAGTCAGCCCTCTTGTGAGGGAATAACATAGCGTCTCAAACTGCACCGATCTGTGCGACCCAAATGAGCAAAGAACAGCTATTCGATCAAATTTCAAGACTTTCGACACAAATTTAGCGAAGAAAGCGCACGAGTTCCAGTATGACTAAGCTACAAGCATTTCGCGTAGTTTGGTGATGCTAGCAGCTTTCTGGTTGTTTGAAATTTGATGCCAAATCCCTCTTTT